>WBMV01009266.1:891426-1096877 GCA_013396655.1 Campylorhamphus procurvoides
GGAGAAATTAAATTAGTAGCAGGGGGAGTTCCATCTACATCTATAAACATATCTGTAAATGTAGATGCAACATTAAGAAAGGCAAGAATCCTCGGTCAAAAAAATCTTGGTTTCCTCAAAACCAGGATGTAAATGCTTGCTAGTGGAACTTTGTCCCATTTCTTTAAGTATTGCAAAATCCTGTTATGAATAAGACATTTCTCACTATCTGAAGAATTTCCTTGGTGGTGCCATCCACAGGGTAATTACCAAGCCCATGGGACATTGTGTGTAGGGTCTCCTTTGGAAAGTAAAACACCTTTTGGCATTGGTTAAAAGAATAGAATACAGTCCACATAATAAAATGCTGATTATGGAAATAAAGCCTCTCCACATTCTGGGGAAATTAAAGAAAAGAGGCACTGAGAAGCTCACACCAGGAATAAGATTTTCAGAAATCTACAATTTTCTTTTAAGACAATGGCCAAATTCAGAGTGAATGCCTGTGAACAGCCAGCCCACTCCTCAGCAATCCTGATTGTTCATTTCCAGTGTCTTGTCATTCACTTACTGACAAATAACAGTATTATAATACCTTATCAAATCCATTTTGGTGTAACTTTCCAAAGTATTGTCTTTTGTTTATGAATAACTGTCAATGCTTAGGTCAGATTCAGTCAAAAGACATTTGGCCATTTAATAAGACACCTGTCCAGTTATAAGAGATTTCTTGGTTATCAGATGTTGTTCCTCTTGAGCCAATGAGCTAAGAGTTAAATGTTCTGCATAGTTCATTACTCCACTATTGCACTGTAAACAGTGTATGAAAATACAAACTACATTTCTCCCACTGAACCTGAGACAACTGCTTGGAAAGTTTAAGCAATTACAGAATCAGAGAATGGTTTGGGTTGGAGGGGACCTTCAAGATCATCTAGTTACACACCCCTGCCATGGGCAGGGACACCTTCCACTAGACCACATTGCTCAAAGCCCCATCCAACGTGGCTCTGAGAACTTCCAGGGATGGAGCATCCACAACTGCTCTGGGGAGTATTAAATTTTAACATTTTTATATAAACATATGATTACATCCAAAGTCAATCAAAAATATTTTGATCAAGACACTTAGAAGTATTCAGGCAACTACTAGACACCTAAAACACTGGTATCTGAGGGAGCAAAGCTCTGAAATATAGGAGGGGTTGAATATTGGAACCCTTTTGATCAACAGAGTTCTTGATAATATTGCCATAAATAGTTAAATAAAACAAGAATCTGTATTATGATCAGAGTCTGAATGGGAAAATTGGCTGGAGTCGTGGCTTGACTGGAGCAGGTCAACAGATACACATTACACATTTTAGAAGCGTGAGAGAAGGTGAAGCTCCTGGAATGGTTTGCAGGCAGGAAAAGAAAAACATTTCTAAGCGGGCTTTTTTTTTTGTCAGCTCTGGGATGAAAATACATATTACAGGAATTTGAGATTCAAAAGTGTCTCACTAACCATGTCAGCATCAAAAACTGCTTCTTGCTCAGTTCCTCCCCCAGACAGAGATTTGATTACCCATCTCTACACATTTGTCCTCTCAGAAACGTGTTAGAGAAATGGAAACAAAGTTCTTGGAAGCCCTGGAAAGTCCTTGCTGATAAAACTTGAGCTACTTATCGTTTTTTTCATAGAATATGATTTAAGTTTTATATGTTTATGTGAACACCTGTATCTCAGTTGTTACACTGCCATTCTCCTCCCTTCCTGTAGCTTCTGAAAGATAAGCAAATAAAAAAAAATGTTTTGAAGTTATGCAATTCAGGTTTTTCCTACAAGCTCATGAAGCCATATCAAGTGGAGATTATATGTGCTATGGTGAGACAAAGAATATATTAATAAATGTTCAGTTTGTTAGTAAATGTTTGAGAAAATATTTTTAATGCATCTCGCAGTGTTTCAGTCTGGGTTTTTTTAAAACACTGGAAGAAAAATACAATTGAATGCAAGTGAATTTTGCTGTGCTGGAAAGTCAAGTTGTGCCTCCTCTTATTAAAAAAAAACATAAAAGAAAATTTTAAATTGATGAACACACATCTACTTTTGTATAAGTGCCTGCCTCATACTTTTATGAACCAGAAAGTGAGAGGCACAGCAAATAGTGCAAAGGATTCAGCTGGTCAGAATCTCTGCTTTTATGCTAAAATCCATTTATTCTTGGGTAAAATGTAACAAAAAAGAAAGTGTGTATAAGTATGCAGAACCCCAGTAATTTAGTCTTCAGTAGGTCATGTTGCTGCACAGGCTTAAGAGCTGGTTCACACTGTTATTGAATAAAAGCAAAAAGTATGATTACCATAGCAACGGTCACAACACAGGATGCTGATATTTCCTTCTGAGATTTTAAAGTCACTCACATTTTTAAGGAAATGTGCATCAAAATATCTCATCTGCACTTGAAGGCCTTAGTGGTTTTTATCAAAATGTACTGGATTTGATGCATTCAGCAGCAGCTGCTTCTGCAGAGCAATTCTAAAGGCCAAGTTGTAAGAGCACCAATAGTTTGAACATAGGTGCTATACACTTGTTGTCACTTGTTACTGGAAAGATGGACTTTCATGTCTTCCCATATTTGCAAACAATGAAAATGAGAAGCTGTATAAAGTAGGTCACATTTCCAAAATCAAATAAACACTATCGCATGTTCTTTCCCTCAGGACTGGTGAGTCTGACACAAGTAGCAGTGTGGGTAGGGTCCTGGACTCTCTTGGATGAATATCCATCTCTATCCTATCATTTTCCCACTTTCCCATTAACTATCTCAGAATGGAATATTGGACAGTATTTAATATGGGTGATCATCTTAGTTTGAAAGGAGGCAGGATCTTAGAGTATTCAATTTGTATTAGTTAATGTTTTACACGTGTGTTTCAAAGGTTTATATGGCATAAACTATAATTGTAAACCAGCTATGGCAGAGGACAGAAATGTAAAAGTTTCTGATTCTTATCTTTTAAAAAACCTGACAGCTAGTCTTTACTTTTGGAAGAAATTTTAGGGAGATAACCCAAAATGACTTTCTCTTGGCATACAGGAATTACACCTGGCAAAGAAGGGTATTATGAAGCATATTTTTACTGGTGGCACAGTCTTCTGTAAGAAATGTAAATGTAATTTTTAGAACAGTTCAGCCTTCAGAGATGCCTTACTGCTTTCTCACAGTGGAGGTTTAGTATTCACTGAAATTTTATTCCATTTCCATTGGCTACATAGGCACTTTCCTTCAGTTACCACTTGGTGAATCTTTCCTTTTTATTTTTCATGTTACACCAGTGGTGCTGGATCTTTCTCTGGACCTCTGAGGAAACATCAGTGTTGATATACACTTCTATGCAGGGAATATTAGCTTAGAGAATGTGTTAATTTTCCTTAGTTAACTTTTGTGAATGTCTCAAAAGCAACACACAGTCTGCAGGTTGAAAACAAAGGCCTTGAACTATCAAAAAGCACTGCTATAGTCTGTACAATGATTATTGCATTTTTCTCTGCAGCTCAAACTGATGTAGTCATGTGTAGGCATCCCATAGTTGATGTATAAATGAAAAATACTCTTATTTCATTTTAATAGCAATCCAGTGTAGAAGACAGTTATATAGAGACAGAGCAGTAAATGTCTGACAAAGCAGTTGAGTCAGGTAGAAATCATTGACAGTGAATAATGGTTTCATATAACACAAAGTGTCAAAAGAATAATTTACAGATAATATTAAGAAGGGTAAATGAGGAGACAATGGTTCAAAGTGAAAATAAGCTCAGGGCGCAGTGATCCAAAAATTATATTTGAGGCTATGTAATGCAAATACAAAGCTGGCAGTGCTACATCCCTTTGAAATAAAGGGAAGTCTGCAGTCTAATTGTAAAATATGGCTCCATTTACTGAACAAAGAATGTTATCAGCAAGACAAGAGGAAAGCTGAGAAGAAAGCACTAGTTTATACTGTGGGTAGTCACCTCTCTACAAATGGGCAGAACAAAGAGTATGGATTTGTACAGTCCCATTCAAATTCCTGGGGATTATCTTGTACAAGGCTGTATCATTTTTCATATCTTTATACATAATGCTCAAAACGATTCAGTTGTTCTGCCTATAGGGCCAACACATAAATTTCCTTTTCCTTCTGAATGTAAATGTCTTCTTAATTACATTCATCTGTACATCTCTGGTCTGTGCAACAGGTTTATTTTTGAGTCACTTATTTAATAGGTGTTTGAAAGCAACACAAAGATACTGTGAAAATGATGATGAGATTTAGTACCAAAGGCATTTAATCAGACCCACTCAGGGTAAAAAAGGCAGAGGGAGCTAATTTTGCATCAAAGGACTGTTAGTGGAAAACAGAAGCAGATTTGGGTTTTTTTTCACTGGCATGTAGGACTGGATCACTGGCCCCAGTTACATGCCAGTTCTGGCAAGTAGATAAGCTCATCCATAAATGTAATAACCACTGTTCTGAAAGTAATTTTTATCATATTCAGATGTCACAGAGTCATTCATGACTCTCATGTTTAGTTCCTTCCTTTCACGTTCCAGACTATAGATATTCCTGACCAACACATGAATAAGCCACTATTATTCTATAACATTTTTCCTTTTCTGTGGTATTTTGTGAATTTACACTAGCTTGAGTTCACCCTTTTATTTTTGTGATTTTGCTTCAGACTTTTTTAGTCTCAGTCTTAGGGTATAGATATTTTTCTTGATCAACCTACTTTCCTTCTCTTATGTGCTTTAGGCCTGCTTTCAATGATTTTGCACACATCTATGTTTCAAAAGAAAGCAAATTTCAGGAAGGGATTAAAATTAAACTTCCTATAGCATGAGTACATTCTATTACAATCAGCCCAGGAGTTTCAGTTGGTTACAGGGTGAGATAAAGTCTCACATTCTGGAATAATTTGAGACAGTAAACTTATTACATGGTGAGATCAACATAAAACTTCAGATTTTGGGATAGGCTGTGAGAGTACCCTTCTTTTAAGCAGTCATACAAGTGTTGGTCAAAATCTCACCATTTACTCTTCTTTCGTGGTACATTTACAAAAAAAAAAAAAGGTGCTAAGCCTGTCTTGTTTTTTTTTCCTTGTTTTTTTTTCCTTGTTTTTGCAGCCACTAAACCAGCTGGCAGAGTTTCTATCCCTTTAACACACTGCCTCTGTCCCAGTAAACATACTATGTTTTTATTAAATCCATAATTCATATATCCAAGTTTATTTTCTCACATCAGGAGTTGTAAGCAAGAATAGTAATGACATACATCAGGAGTTATAAACAAGGATGGTAATGATATAAGGATGCTGCAACAAACAAAATGTTGTGCAAGTGCAGTGCTGCTCCCCATGAGCCTCCATATAACTCCCCAGCCTGAGTGTTGAAGAATCACAGACTGAAAATGCTTCTAGCTAGACAAATGTTTTGGGGATTTCAATCTTTAGAATGAAAGGTTCAGTCTGTGTGTTTTCAAGTTCTCACTGGCCATTGTACACAGCACAAAGATGCCAAGGAAGCTGTTAGTTAGAGAAAGATTTGTTGCATCTTGTTTTCTTCAGCTACTCTTGTCGAAGGTTAAAAAGATAAAATTGGCTTAATTTTATAGAAATGGTGCAAAAAATGTTTGAATATTTAACCTCAAAATCTTTGTTGTAGAAGTGGACGATCACACATACTTATTTACTCTTTTTCTGTTACTGAAAAATCACTAACATAAAAAAAAGAAAGAAAACATGGAGATATGTGCATTACTATGTAGGTCAACTATTAATTGGTTTCAAAGGGCTTTATTCTTTAAAAGAAATGATCCTTTTATACTTACAGAAGACATTTGTTCCATTTGCAGTATAAATTGGGACACATGCAGTTCCCTTTGTTGTTCTCCAAACCATGATGATTAAGGAAGCCCATTAACTCAACAAGCAATACAGTAAGGCCTTTTGGAAACTACTTCAGAAGAAAAGCAGAAAAATCTCTATAAACACAGGTGAGCAATAAAATACCAATAAGGCAAAAGTATTGTTTGCTGTATACCCTTAATCAGTGGCTATTCTTTTCACTTCTCAGCATGAAATCTCCGTATCACTGAAGTGAGTTTCATAAGAAATAATCAGGGAACTTAAAAAACCCTAAAGGCCAGTACAATTCAGATTCAGTTTGTATGAAATATCCATTAGATGTTCACAAATGAGCCAGTGTCAGAAAACCAACCATGTCCTGGGCTGCATCAAAAGGAGAGTAGCCAGCAGATCAAGGCAGGTGATTCTGCTTCTCTATTCCCCCATCTTTAGTACTGCACCCCGCTCTGGGACCCCCAACAGAAGATGAAGCTGTTGGAACAAGTCCAGAGGAGGTCACAAAGATGATCAGAGGGCTGGAGCATCTCTGCTACGGATATAGGTTGAGAGAGCTGTGGCTGTACATCCTGGAGAAGACAAGGGTTTGGGGTGACCTAACTGCAGCCTTCCTGTACCTAAAGGGGCTAGCAGGTAAAACGGGGTGGAACACAGGGAGTGCAGTGATAGGAGGAGGAGTAAGGGTTTTAAACTGAAATAGGGCAGTTTTAGAGTTCATATTAGGAGGGAATTTACTGTATTGTAACAAATTGTCCAGAGAAGCTGTGGCTGCCCTATCTTTGGAAGTGTTCAAGGGTAGGTTAGATGGGGCTTTGAGCAACTTGATCTAGTAGATGTCCCTGTCCATGGCAGGGGAGTTGGAATGAGATAGCCTTTAAGGTCCCTTCCAACTCATATTATTCTATGATTCCAAGAAAACTCTGGCTTTAATGAAAAGTGCTTTGTATTTTTTAAAAAGAGCATGGTTTTGTAATACTTGCATTTTACTTAAAGCACACAATGTTGCCTTAAGTGAGACTGTTCACTCTTTAGATAAATCTTGCAGAGTACAATCAGATGGCAAGGTGAATTAATAATTGCTTGTAGTAGAAGTGAATGGCTCTGTGAATGGCTGGTTTGAATCCAGATTAGCCATGACTGGACAGTGTTATTGTAATTTCAAAATAAAATACAGTCATAACTCAAAATGATGCTGCTTACATCTGTGATACTGCACAGCACTTGCGTCATTATTGTACCATGCTGTAGTTCTCATGCCATTGTAAAAGAAATTTATTCCCTTAGCTTGCTGTCCATCATAAGTTTCAAAATTTGGTCCTTTATTTCGTGTTGTATTTTCTTTTTCAGAGAGCATCATAAGCGTAAGAGGCACTAGATGACTCCAGGGGTTGATTGTATCATAGATTGTATAGCTATACTTAAATGGATCAAATTCATAATGAATGGACAATAATCATTACTTATCTGCTGGCTTGACTTTTTGGTGGCTACCTGACTACTAGCAATGCCTCTTAAATATGAAGAAAATGGATGATGAAGCAGGCAGGTGTCTGGCTGCCTGAGCCTTTTCTATCTATTTAATTCATAAGGCAGGACACAAATCACATTATTTTATTGCTTTCACCACCACTGTTTTGCTCCACCAGTGCCCAATGTTGCCTGCTAGCTTCTCCAGGAGAAATCTGGAAGTGGTAGAGAACTGACTTCCAAGGTAGTAAATTAACATCTGCAATCCTGTAACTGGAAAGGAAAACCAGACAGGCTCTTTTTGCTACTCAAACATAACAGGAACAGCACAGCACTATAGCTGAGATTAAGAACCTGGTTATACTGATGGTCTCTTCAAGCTGAAGAAATACTTGTTACAAGTAGTCATATATGTAAAAGCCACTTGGTACTGATAGTTACAGATAAAGAAAATAAAACAAGGAGAGCAGTCTTGGCCAGGGCAACATATCAGACAGCAAAGTGTGATTTTGCCTGGTAGAACATCATGAAAACTCCACCTCTTGGGAAAATACTTTCCATACAGGACACACAAAGTAAAAATATGTGTCCTCTTCAACAAGAAAAACAGAGGGAGCTTTATGTGCTGAATTCCATTATCAAGAAGTGCCCAAGACATTGAAAATATAAAAGACTGTGAAAACAGATTGATCTGGCCATAAAATGTTTACAAAGGGAAAGCGGGGGAATAACTCAGACATTTGTGAACATTTCTGTTCCCTTTCTCTCAAAAGCTCCACTTAACCAAGGCAAGCAGTCCATAGGAGAGAGCTGAGCTAAACACAATGGTGACCAAGCTGAACCAGAAATGCAGAAGCAAAGTTCCTCAGTTATCATTCAAGTATTCCTTTGTTAATGTATATTGATTATATATGTTGTTTGGCTGTGTCGTACAGCATTAAATCATCGATATGTCAAAGGTACTTGTACTTAGATATGTCTTATAATTTCTAGCTATTACAATGATTTTGTTTTTCTCTCCTCTCTCTGTAACTTTACTCTTAGCTCTCCTGGTAACTAGGATCTGATAATATATTTTTAAAGCAAACACTTGTTTTCAATACCAAGATTTTTTAGCAGAGTGATTGAAAACATTTTAGTTGCCTCATTTCCCAGCATCACTCAAAAAACTTACCTTCATTTGCCAACATTACTGTGTGAAATATTGCTACAGTGAAGTCAGTAAAATGACTTTGGACTGTAGGGTGCTGAAATTCCCACATCCTGTTCCTGGACTTCTATGGAGCCAGGATTTCTTCCCTGTTGTGTTTATTGCTGAGTGGAATGGAGTAAGAGCCTATAAGCAATTTTCCACGGTGCAGATGTTTCTGTAACAAAATTCCAACAATTTCCTATCAAAGGTGAGAGTAACTAAGGGTTAAGAGAGGAGTTGCAGCTTATTTATAAATACAAAGAAGTGAAACTTGTTCTAATCTAAGTGCATTGATTTTTCTTGTGTAATTTAAGCTGGTTGAAAAGTATTTCTCTAATTGTGCTGGATCTATCCAATTTATACTTATGTCTCTGTGTCTTTGTAGTGATACAAAGTTGTGAAGGAACACCACATATACAGGCTAGATAGATGTCCAGTGAAAGTTAAACTAACAAACCTAAATGAAAAAGGTAAGGATATGAATTAGTGCTTTGGGCACAGTTCCCTTGAGAATGACCAGGAAATTCATAATATTTTTAATGCCAAACTTTTCTCCAACTTTCAGTAATAGGAAGGGCGAACTCTGTCGTTACAGTATCCCACAAATTTAGGACCAAAACCAAGTTGGACAAGTATAATCCTTCACTGGTCATCATCTTAATTATTGTCAGTAATTAAGTAACTAAAATGCAAGAAATAAAAAATAATTCAGGTAGTATCTTTGTGATAGGTAGTTTGCAGTATCCACTGTCACAGAATGGATTAGGTTGGAAGGACCCACATCTGGTCCTACCTCCCTGCTCAAGAAGGGTCACCCCAGAGTACAAGGTACAGGATTGTGTCCAGATAGTTCTTGAATATCTCCAGTGAGGGAGACCCCACACCCTCTCTTGGCAATCTAATCCAGTGCACAGTCACTTGCAGAGTAAAAAAATTCTTCCTTACATTCAGGTGGAACTTCCTGGGCATCAGTTTCTGCCTTCTGCCTCTTGTCCTATTGCTCAGCACCATGGAGAAGAGCCTTGTCCATCCTTTTGATACCCTTCCTTCAGATATTGATAGACATTGATGAGCTGCCCTCTCAGTCATCCCTTTTCAAGGCTGAGCAGGCCCAGCTCCCTCAGCCTTTTCTTGTAGGAGAGATGTTCCAGTTCCCTCACCATTTTTGTTGCCCTCCATTTCTCTCTTGTACTGAAGAGCCCTAAACTGGACAGAGCACTCCAGATGCAGCCTCACTAGGGCTGAGTGGAGGGGCAGAATCACCACCCTTCCTAACAGAGCCCAGGATGTCTTTGGCCTTCTTGGTCGCAAAGACACATGGTCAGCTCAGTTCCCAGTATTTAAAGTGAAGTTTGAGCAGGAAGGCAGAGCAGGGCTGTCTCATACCATGGACGTGCAATGCATGGGCAATTTGAACATGCACAAGTTGAGACACAAAGAACCACAATTATGCAGTCAACAGAAATAATACCTTTCTAGGAAATACTTCACAGCAGCTTAAAAACATTTTTAGCAATATTCTCTCTCGGTTGAAAGGTTTTACTTAATCACTAGTCTTTCCTATATTTAATACTAAGTACTAAAGTTTAGGTGCTTATGCTAAGTAACATCCTACTGCAAGCCTTTGTAATACTGAGTCTTTTATAACCAGAAGCCAGTGCTGCTATAAATGGTAAGTCACAGAAGCTCAGATGGCTCTTTCACTACGTGCATACTGTACATACATATGCAAGAAGGGGCCACTGTCCACAAGGCTTGTAGCTCCAAGACATACAAATCTGCAGTGTAGTTTCTAAAACATAACTGCAGGCAGTATGGAAATTGTACCATGAGAATATCGAGGGGAACATATGTAAAATAAAGAGTGATTGCTGTGTTAGAAGCCCTCGGGTTGGAATTCAGCGCAGGAGCTTCATAAGTTTCAGAAATAAAATACCTTAAGTAGTGCCAAAAGATATTAACTAAGTGTTGTCTTTGCATAGAAAACCGACATTATTTATTAAACATCATATTTTAAATAAAGTGATGATCAAAGTTCTGCTATTGCTTTATGTCCCAAATAGGTTGTTTTTTCTCAGCCTGGTCTGACTTATGAGGAAAACAGAAAAATTGTTTAAACAGAGCAATTTTGTTATCAAAGAAAACATCTCTGAAGTGAAAGAATCTCTGCTGCTGCTTTTTTTTTTCTGCAGTGTGAATTTTGTTTATAATAATTGTTTATAATAATTTTGTTTGTAATACTGATTGAGGTCTAGGATAGGGTGTGAAGAGGGACTGCTGCTGCCAGTTACCTGCTCCATAACCATCTTCTTGTGCCTCTATTCTTCACACTTCGTCTACATGATCTGCTTGAATCCTAAGCTTTGAGGACATGGTGACTTTCCTACTGTAGTTAGTGTTTATCTAGCACAACGGGAGAGTTTAAAACCTTTTAGTGTTTTTGTAATACTGATTCTAAAGATATTTTTGCTTATCAGTACTCTGGTTAAACTGCAGTCACTTTTATGGCACTCCACACAAATGACTAATGTTAGCGTCCTTTCAGGACTTCAGCGCATCTGTTGCAGCACTGATAAAGCCAAAAAGCCATGCTATTTAGGCATCCCAGGAAAACAGAACACCTTCAAAACACTACCAAATTAATGCCCCTTGTAGCAAGCAGGATGTCAGAGAAGGACTGGAAAATTATTTACTTGTGTGGTATTACAATGTAAGTAACACTCTTTTAAAACCAAGCTATAGGACAGCAATACCTTGAAATAATCTATTTCTGTAAACTCTTTTTTGCCCAAATCAAATGAGTTTTAACTCTATGTGTTACTTGTTAGACTCTCTCAGTTTGGAAGCTTGTAGACCTTGAGAGAAATGCCAGTCATCTGCTAGCAGTTATTTGTGGTATTTCTGACTTCAGGAAGAATAGCAATGTGGGACAGTCCTTTCCTCTTCAATCTTTTATTAGGTAGATCATGAATTATTAGTACCTAAATTACCTGTGAGTACAATCATTTAGTTTTACCAAAAGCACTTAAATACATTATGTAAGTTGTGTGTTTTAAATGTGATGCTGAAAGTGAGGTGGGACTGACTCTAGGTGTTTACCTCAGGGTCAGTTCAGAGTCTCTTGCTTTGTAGTGTTCAATGATCTGCTTAGTCAGATGATGTTATGCAGTACAGAGTTGTAACTGAGTCTGTTTTTACATGTGCTAGAGGGAAAACTCCCAGAACACAATCTATTCAGGGATTTAAAATGTGATTTATATAATTTACAACCTGTGTTTAATGCAAACTATCATTGCTCTTGCTTCTTTTTCCAGAGCATCTTGAAGGTTCAAAGAGTTGTACAAGCACCGATAATTAACTCTGGGATTTTCAAAGAGGTTTGAAAGTGAGCCCCCCATCCACAGTTGAATTGGGTAAGTAACTCTTGAAGACCACTTTGAAAGATTCTACCCTTGATTATTTTAAGCACAGCTCTGCTCCTGAGAGTAGAAAATACTTCCTTACTCAGCCTATCCATTTCTCTGTGCAAGCCTCACTATGAAAGATCCCAGCTGGTCACTGCCTATGTTATGAATAAGAATTTCAAAGGATGACTTGATCCCAGATTATAAGGACAAATTAGCACAAATAATGCTTTGTTTAGAGATTCTTCAAAAAATCAGAACAGGGTCCACTGATGCATGTTGAAGTGTCAAGTTGAAGATGAGAAATGTTTTTCTTAATAGTAAAGGAAGTAAAATATTAAAAAAAAATGTTGTGATTAACACAATAGGCTAATGTCAATTGCTGGAGATTCTCCATGATCAGCAATATTAGATATATTTATCCACAAGTTATGTTTCATTTCAATCAAGAATAGATTTTTAAAACTGCATATGTCTTTGCTATAAGCAGTCAGACTTGATGATTACATCAGCCCTTTTTAATTTCATTACATCTACATTTCTTTGTGTGGAGTTTAATTTCTTTATATTCTTGCTATATTTATATCTTTAATTTTGTCTTTGTTTTTCTTCTCCTCTGGTAGATTTTTTTCTTCTCTGTCAGCAGTATATTTGAAGTTTTACATGACATATCCTATTTTTCTAACTGATTTTGAGCCCAGAGGAAATAAATAAATCAAAATGGTGTTTGGATGGTATTTGTGAAGGAATGGAAAATTGTTGGGAAAGGAAAACAAACAAAGATGGTGCCAGTATTCAATTTTTATCTTCTTCTTTGTCATAAAAACCATGAGGCCACTGTAGGTTTTAGGAGCACAAGTAGCCAACGGAATTAACTTGGCTTTAATTGAAAAAACATCACCGGTAATATTGAGACCTGAAAAGTGATATTTTAAAGCAAAAACTTCCAGCAAGAAGTGTGAGTACAAGGGTATACTGCAAGTCTAAAAGATGGATAACTTTTTTGGAGGGAAAATTTCTATGTTCCATATTCTGCTACAGGTATATCCATGACTGAACGTTTGCTGGTGAGCCATGGAAACAAAAAATTGGATGCAGACAGTGAGAACACTGTCCAGCATCCAATGGTCTTTTCTAGAACAGTATGAGACTTTTTTCTAATCCATTAAAGATCTGTTCCTTATTCACAGTGTGTGCTGTTCCAGAGATAGACAAAATAATATAAATAATCTTTTTTTGGGTATCTATTTTATGGATATTAAGAAACCGAAGGCTTTTCATATTATATCACAGCATCACAGAATGACAGAATATGCTGAGTTGGAAGGGACCCACAAGGACCATCAAGTGCAACCCTTAGCCCTGCACAAAACCATCCCCAAGAATCACACAATGTGCCCGAGAGTATCATTATATGAGCAAAGATAATTTTAAAATTGGATTTTCCATAGGCACACCAACTGCCCTGCTCACAGGATTGGCCACCCCACACAGCATCTAATGGGGCTCTTATGTTGCAGCTCTGGTCACGTGGGGAGAATTAAGCAGCCCTGTGGATGATGTTCTGTTTGCAACAAAACTTTGAAGGAGAAAGGAGGGTTGATGCAGAATTTCCTAACATTTTCTCCATCATCAGGTCAGTCGTCTGAAAGTGTACTCCACAGCAAGTGTCTTACACTTCAGTTCCTTATTTTTCACCTTTCGTGGCCCAGAGGTCTAAGACAAATCCTTTGGTTTGCTTTTATCCTGTTTCCAAATTTCCAGGACTCATTCACCTGTGACTGAAGGGGGCAGCAATTCCTGTGGATGCAATGATCACTACTCAACTTCTGAGCCACTTGTTTCTCATCCTGCTTGCTCACACCTGTACCCTCAGTGCCAGTGGGCAGACTGCTGTATCGTTCCTTCTTGCATAACAGGAAACATCACCTGCTTTATTTTCTTTGCTCCTCTCTTCTGGTGAACAGTACTCAAGAACTTGTGAGTAATGCAATGGTTATTTATCAGCAACTTTCCCTTGTTGACTGTTTCAAACCTGGCACCCTCAGGTTTTGATGCACTGCATCCAGCTTAATTTGTGGTTATGGTGTATAATAACTAAATAAATCAGTGCAACAATAATAGGCTAACATGGTAGCTTGGGGATAGTCACCTGCTACGCTTATATTTTCAGCCCTGATTTTTCCTGAAAGGTGCTACTTAGCATAATCCATACACAATCCTGTATTAAGTTGTCTTGGTAGACCTCACAACACAAATTACCCAAAATCTGGAAGGTCCAGCTCTGCTCTCACAGAAAACTAAATTCCAAATATCAAAAATTGGTTCATGCACAATATGTGACTTTTACTGGAAAATATTAAACTCTCCTTGCATTACTGACCTATCATGCACACATTTTAAAATCTGAAGGCACAATCTGTGCTAAAGAGAAATATAAATAAGTTCTTATTTTGGCAGTTTTATTCCAAATTGTGTTGCAAGATAGCAGATGAGCAATTTTATTCACTGACAAATGGGTTAGATCGGACTAGTGCAATGGTTCATTAACCTTATGATAAGTTTGGGCTATCTCAGAAGTGTTCTTGCTGTGAATTTAGATTTGATGATGGCTCACACATCAAGGAAACAAATTGCCTTGTCTTTTATAGGAAAGAAGGGGGGTAAAGAAGTTAATTGATGTCTTTTAAATCCTATCACTAATAAAGCATATTTTCTTCCAGATACTGCCTTCTAATTCTTATGAGATACATTAGACAGACAGAATGCCAAAAGCACAGATTACTTTAGTTCTGTTGTTACTAATTAGAGGGAGTCAAAGAACTCTGATTACAATTATCAGATTTTAATGAGCAATTGTCTGTCAAGATTTTTTTCACAATTCTAAGGGCTCATACATGATTTGTATGCAAGGTATGGGCACCCTTGCGCAGTGAGTTTTTCTTTAGATAATCAGTACCTGGTTTTTAACTATCAGTTTTCACTGCATATTTTGAATTATTACTTTTTGATCTCTTCAAAGGGCTACTACTTCTTTTGTTTAACCTAATAAATTATGGACTAAGAAAAGATTAAAATCACAATAAGTCAGGAGAAGCAAAAATTCATGTTAAAAGATCTGCTGATATAAGCCTCCCTTGATTCAAAGTGCCAAATGAAATTGGACTGATCTACATCAGTCAAAGATTCCCATGTCTCCCTGATAACCTTCTGTCAGTCTTCTTCATCTTTAAAGGTAAATTTGTGGAGTTGCAGGGTTTAAAACCTTACAATTCTTGTTAAAATAGAGGTCCTGGCTATCATATTTGATTTTTCTTATAGTAAAAAATAGAGTGGGAAATGAGGAAATGTTAGCTTTAGTATTTCTAGAATAACCTACAAATAAAAGTCTACTTCATCCTCTAGATGATTCAACACAGATCTCTTTCATAATGGTGATCTTGTGCTAGCTTCTGCCTCAGATATTGTTTTTTGAAAGTACTTCTCCTTGTAACCCTCTGAATTTTGGATGTTAATTAATAAATTAATTACGATTGTGTACTAAAACAGCATGTATTTTAAGAATGATGCTTTACTCCATGAATAATTTGAGAGATATACAGAAAGTCCTTTGTGACAGTGAGTGTCACATATGAGGAAGGATAAGTACAGAAGGGATAGTGTTTTCACTGCTTATTCTATGTAATTGATGTAAATACCCTGAATTACTATTTGGTAGCATCCTACTTCTATCTGTTTTCTGTATAAGAAATTCCACCTTCTAGGATTGCCAAGTAAATTAGGGAGCTACTGGCTGTTCAGCATGAGTGCTCTAAATCTTTCTCTCAAGCACTTAACTCACTTAGACTCTTAAGAAAAGGAGAAATGTGCTCATCATGTGTTTGAAATTGTGTATTTTTCTGTCTCCCTCTCTCTCACCTAACTCCAGTTGGTTTTTAATTGTTTGGCCCATTTCAGCCAAATTTTACTGATGGAATAGTGGTCTCAAGGTTATGAAGATCAGGCATAAGAAAATCAGTGACTGAGGAAAGAGCAGCTACTGATGATGGCAAGACAGTGATATGAGTTCTTATTAGGCAGTAGAAAATCCACGTAGGAAAGTGAAAAACAAACCATGAAAATCCCAATCACAGAACCATCTTTAAGCAAAGTTTATGGAATAGTAGACTATCCATCCATGAGCTGTACTTGTAATGCAGGATTCAGAAACTCGGCCAAAAACTTTGTGTGTTCTGCTGGTCTGGGCTTTTGTTTCCTAACACTGACACATGGTTTCTTTTATTCTGTAAGAAATGAAACATTACAATTCAGACTATTAAGATCTCACCAAATGCTCTATTTTTGGCTTGCATTTTATAGAATAAGAATTGGTTTAAAAAGCAAACAGTTCTCTTTTTTTCCTTCCTTTAAAAGGAACTCATCATTGTCTTCCCAGACAATATTTTATTAAGTATTAATATTTATGGGTTAATATTTAGCAAGGCTGAAAGGCTCACCTGTTTTTCTCCAGTAACCACTATTTTATTCTTGTTCTAAAGTATTCTTTAGAAATGTATGATGGCTCACTCCTGCCACCTTCCTCGATGATAAACTAGATAAAGCTTCACATGAATCCTGCTTTTATGGCCTATTCTTGTCTTCTTTTCCTAAGTGATATAGTGCAGAAAGAAGCTCTCACTCTGTCACTGTCATTTTTAGAGGAGGGTGCTATGCCATTAAATACCTCTATTAAAATAGATATTGCTACTTCAGAAATAAGGTGTTACTTGATTTGAGCTAATGGAAACACTGGTTCCAAAATGTCACCAAGCTATGAGGGCTGAAGTCGAACCCAAAAGAGGCTGTGGATAATAAATAGGTACAGATGTTAAATTCTATCACCACTCAGTAAAAAATTTACCAGAACATAGCAAGAAGCTTCACTGCAAATGCTGACAGTGCTGGGAGGCCTTGAAAGAGTCGTTCTGCTTGTCCTTAGATGTGGCATGTTCCATTTCATTCCATTTTCTGTTTGCATTCCATTGACTAATCTATTTTGGACAGTTCAGAACCCACCAACACTTGGACACAGCAGATTCACCATTCTCTAGAGTATTCATTTAGGTTGTGCTTGAATTTTTACTTCCAGCACTGCAATTGAAAGTTGTAAATAACCCAGTCTGGTCAAAGAGCAGTTTCACCCCACCTGTATTGAATACATGTACATACACATATATATGTAAGCCTAAATGAGGAGGTTTAGAGCAATAATGTGGAAAAGAGCATTTTCTTGTGGGTTTGTCGATCCATTGCAAATAAAACCCTACATCTTGTCAGTTGTGTACTAGAACTGAGGCATAACAATTTGGTTTTGCAGCTCTCTGTGGGTTCCTTAGGCTTTGAGAGTGTGAATACACAGGATTTGCATCAAACACATATTAGTGTTGGAGTCTTGGTCCTGCCATTCTTGATTAACAGAGCTAATGTTAAAAGAAGAGTTTGCTGCTGTCTTTGGTCAGCAGTTATTGTCAGTCCTTAGAAAGACAGAGGAAACAGCATCTTTTAATAGAAGCAATTCCTGATTGATAACACCTTTAGAGTGTTACAGTTCTTTATTTTGGATTTGTATCTATAGACAAGCATTATTTCTGTGTCACCTCTTCAGAAGGGACTCATCTGCCCCATTTTAGCTGTGTAAGAAAGATATGACTGTCTCAACTAGTTTCAATACCTACTTTAGGATTAAATGAACTGTTCTGTGAGGGTGCTCCCCTTTTCCACTAGTTACATGGGACCTAAAATAGGTGTTTTCAGTTTCGAGGGCGAAAATAAGGTAATTATTCCTCCTTTCTCTGTAGTTAACTAATTATGCATTAACACGTATGAAGCCATGAATTAATATCTACTTTGCATAGTTTTACCTCTTCTTAAATTTTGGAACTTGGAGAAGTAAAAAACAAAAAAACAAAAGAATTTTCTGTTCATTTCTGCACAAAGGATTGGCACATTAATGCAGGATATTCCAAAAGCTGAGTTCTCAAAAACAAAAAGCTTATGTTGATTCTTTCAGGTGGGAAAATTCAATTTCTAAATTTCTGAAATCTTGCTGAATTTTGTAATAGAAGAAAAATGCCATGTTTTCTTATCACCAGCTAGCGTCAATAATTCCCATATTCCCCTGTGACTGATGGACTGAGCGCATTCAAACGCTCTAAATGCTAAGAGTGCAGTATCATGACATCATAGGATTCTTCAAGTATTGTGCATCAGATTAATTAAAACATGCTTCTACTTTTGTCATTAATACTTTCAAAACTAATGAAGCTTCATATCCAGCTTATGTCCCAAATACTGGGACAGATCTCACAGTCTGACAACATTTATCATGATGCCATTTTGAAAGAGAGCAATACCCATTTAACAGAAGTAAAAGGGAGGCTCTGAGGGCTTATCCAAAACAACTGCCTTGTCAAAACTACATGACTTCATAGTTCCTGAAGGAACATAGTTCAAAAGGTCAAAAAAGTTTGGAGCACAATTCCAAAAGGTCATCCAGATGATGATACAATATCATTCCTTCCCTAGGAATGACTTTCACCCTGTGAGAGAATGTTTCCCTATTTGTCAGTTTAATTATCTGAATGTCCCTAATATAGGGTGCACATGAGACACTTTGATGAACTGGACCTAACAAATTTGATCGTTCTGAAGAGCTGTACTTAAAAACCTGCTTCCATATTAGTGTCTGTATAGTCAACCATGTTTCTGTTCAAACTGAGAATTAGAACTGTCATTTTCTTCCTGTTGCTTAAAAGGGGAATTTGTCATATTAATGAAACAGATTTTTTGGAAAGAAAGGTCAACTGTTTGAATTGTCACTCAACTGAATTCGTCATTCTTTAAATCTGTCAAAAGCCAATGTTCTACTTTGAAGAAATAGTATGTCTAATTATAAAAGTCCAAGGTAATAATCTTTAAAATAAAGTTCTTTGTATTCTGAAGAAGAAGTTGAATTTTTCTGATTAGTTCTTTGGTTTTTCAAAGACTTACTTTGATTAATATAATGAGGAAACATTCATGGGTGAGGTTATGTCCAATGGCACCCCTCAGATACATGCAAAATTGATGGAATATTTTTGCTGGCACAACAATGCTTGAATTAGTAAATTTTAAAAAGTCACATTATGCCCAGGAAATTGTTTGTGTGATGTGGTTAAATGGTTGCAACAGGACAAAACATGTTCTAATGAAGCCAAAAAGGAAAATATTTGACATGGGAAATGGGAATGAAGGTCAGATCTGAAGAAGAGAGGCTGTGAATCACACAGCGAAACACTGGTAGGATGGATTTGTTCGCTTTGGTACTGGCAGCTCAGCTTTGATTACAGAAATAGTAACTTCACCCCGAGTTAAGCCCCAGGCAGCTGGCACTGGAACCTGCCTGCACCTGCCTGTGTAGGCAGCCCTGACCTTCTGGCATCTCCCTGCAGCCTCATGCTGTTCCAAAGGAGGGGAAGTGGAGGAGTCGAGCATCTCCCTTCAGTGGCACAGAAAGGTCAAAAACCTCAGTCACCAACTTCAGCAATGACTTCCTGAGGGCATGAGAGCAAAAACAGATATTCAAAATTAATAAGGACTTCAGGCTTTGGTCCCTTCTTTATCTGTCTGTAGACACATACAAGGAAGATAACTTTCTTTCTCCTCTTTGATAAGCCTGTTAACACCCTCCCATTACCCAAACTGAGGTGGATGTCACACAACTAACAGGCAGATATTTCACAAGGTTTTGAGTCAGATATATGGTGGCCTCCGCATATACTTCCAAGAGATAACAGCTTAAGCTTTTTGAGCAAGCTTACTTTGCTAATATTTAAGACAGGTACATGATAAATAGCTTCATGAATGCAGAGAAATCTCTGGGAGCTCTGAGGCTGCTGTCGGTAGAGGTAGATTGAGTAATTACTCTGTTCTGGGAAATGCAGGGAGGAAAGTGAATGGTGATTATTAACTCCAATGAACATATACTGTTTAACAAGTATAGCAAGTGGAAGTGAATAATACATGAAGACTTCTAGGCCTTAAATTCAGTGCATAGAAAACTGCAGATTAAATCCATAGTAGTGGAATAGTAAGTGAAGAAACTGAAGAGTGACAATTTATAATGGGTGGTAAGGGTAGAAACGAACATGATTACAGATGTCGAGATGTCACAGAGCCTTAGGCCCAAGGAAAACTAGATTGACGCTTCAAAACTGGGTAAAACTTTTCCGTGTAGCTCAGGGGCCTGTTATGTGTAACACTCTTAGCATGTGGTGCTTAACTTATGGCTTTGTTCCACACTGAAAATGAGTCATAAATGCTGCTTCAAGCTGTTTTGATTCTGATGACAACTCTGAGAACATAAAGCAACCAGGAGCTCCCTACAGCAAGCTGTTTCCTGTCCAAATAACAAGTCAACCTATCTAACCTCCAGGTTCTCTGGCCTGACAGACTTTTCTAGATTTTCTCAGGCCCTAACAGGCCCTCAAATGTCTCTCTTTTGAGGGTAACTTCAAAAATCTCAGCACTTCAGAACTCAAGCTGTGCGGGGGATGTTGAGAAGAGCAAAATGAATGAGAGATGATCTGTGAAACTCTTTGGAAGACTCTGAGCTTTTGAGATCCAACATCACTCATCAGTTTAATTTGCAGTGTTTTTTGGGTTTTTTTCCCCTCCACTGTATCCACCTTCACAAACTCCTTCACAAACAAGAAGTAGACTGGGTGGAAGGGTTTGACTCAGAGAAGCATGTGCATTACTGAGAATCTCTGTAGGGTTTCCTCTGCTGTTCAAGTCTGGATAACCCATTGAATATGATTTGAATTCATTCACAGTTTCATTGTGTCTGAAGTGAGCAGAGACCACTGAATCATTTGGTCTGATGTCTTTACACTCTATGCCATTAAACGTCACCAGTTTACTTTTGTCCTGTGTCTAGTAAATTGGATTTTTGTAAATTCTAGCATCTGAAAAGGTGGTTCTAATATATGAACACAGAGGTATAAGATATAATAATAAATTTGACTGGTTAATTGTTTAATTGTTGGCACTGTGTTCTAGGTTTCCTGTGCTGGTGCTACCCAGCATTTTCTTTCCTGGTCATGAAGAAACACTGTCATCAAGTTGCTTGCCATTCCTGTAGCCCATGACATAAAAACAGCCTTCTTTTCCAGAGCTTCCTCTAGGGTTCTGCAGTGGCTTTAGCAATTTAATTTTTCAGTACCAGCATGCAGAACACAGCACAGTATTCTGAAATGCGATGATGATTCCCCACTGGAAATACTTTGCAAGATTTATTAGATTCCCACGCTTTATCTGTTATGCATATTATATATGACTTCACAATTATTGTCACAAATGCATGAATTCACACCATTTTGGCAAAGATTTCTTCACAGGTCCACTTTGATTTGAATTAACTATAATTCTATCAAATCTAGACCTTGCTGTACTTTCTGTTAAGGATTGATAAATTAGATACTTAGGCAATTAACACGTTTTCAAAGTATCTGGATTTTTTATAATACTGTAGTAATTATTTAAATCTTATATTGTAAAACATCATATACGATTTTGCACTTTTGAAAATGTACAGACTCATGCCCAAGTGGATGTTGTCTTATATATTCCTTGGTCATTAATGGACTGAGAAGTACTCAGAAAGGAAAACAGATATATGTAATAGTAACACTGATTTCTTTGCAATGTCATTAACAGTTTTTCTACATCCATCTAGTTATTGGCCCAAACCACTCTGTAATTTATTCCTATTTGATATGTGCATTTGTTATATTTTACAGGGGAAAACCCCCACATTGTTTTATTTTCCATGCTCAAAATCTTAAAATAATAAAATAAGATTTTTTTATTATTATTATTTAAATGTACTATATATTGCTAACATGCCATGTGTTGTTTCCAGAGGAACCTAGCTATATTTATCTGAAATTTAACTATTTCAAATAAAGGTAGTTATTCAAGGACTCCTTATTAGTTAATGAAGAATAATAGACAACTCTGTTGAATGTAATGAATTAGAGCTATAGGAAGAGCTTTATGTTTCTTAATTGTTCCCCAAAAATAACCTGGGATTTTCAGGTTTGCACTCAAAAATACACAATGTTCACAAACCCTTTCCTGAAGTCAAAGTCTATTTTGGTTTATATCTGCATATAAATGTATTCCTCCCACAGCACTTTACAGTCATTTAAAACATGATCCTGGAAGCTTCACTGAGGACTGGTTTTCCTCTCTGGAGCTCAGAGTTTGAAAGTGGGAACACATGAGGTTTCTGCAGACAGGGCACTGTCTTGGAATTGGGTTCTTTTCACCAGAAAATAGGGGTTTTTTCCAGTTTTTCTGATGGCAACAAATGGCTTGAAAATACAAATTGCTTGTAAGCAGTTCCCAAGACTTATTTAAGAAAAAAATCAGTGTGTGCTGGGGCCAGAGAAGAAGTTTCCATCATTTTATGTAAGTTTTAACAGGTTCAAGAAAGGCTTCAGATGGTGGTGGTCTGGATTTCTGCTACATCCTGACAAATGATCCTTCTGGCCACTTGCACACTTACTCTCCTCTTTCATAGAAAAACATTTTAAAAGTCCTTTACAGACCTCTGCCTACACAGGCACTGGATTGGTTGAAAGGTTTCTAATCCTATAATTTTGTGCACGCAGAGTGCCTCATGCAGAGGAGCTTTTAGTGCTTTATAAGTGCTTCCATTTTAACTCTCTTGCTTCTCCAGTTTAAGGTTACACTGCACTTGAAAACACCATCTTAATTGTACTTCAATAGCAACTTCATAGTTTTTTGTTCCTTTTTCAAGTATTTGAAATGAGAACTTAACTACTCCCTAAGGTTATTGCTATTAGCCTGGTGCAGAGCTGCTCGTCTTCATTGCAGGTGTAGAGTTTTGAAGGAGAAGCAGTTTTCAGCAAACATTAGTCCCACTGAATGTGTTCAGTGCAAGGACTTATGTGAGAGTTAAGTGCTGCCACAGGACTTGGGCCAGGTCACTGCTAAATAAGTCATCCTCACACAACTAATGCCACTGAGTACCAAACAGATGACAAATTTGAGGAATTCCAAGTGAAATCCAGACAGGTGACAGAGCTGTCTGTGCACAGATGTACATTTTAGTGTGGGCATTCTCTCTGTGAATAACTGCTGCACTTCCCCTCAGTTTGACGATGATTATTTCCAGTGGCTTAGACTGTACTTGCTCATCCTGCTTCTACAGTCATGGGACAGGAAAGAAGCAATGTTCAACAGCCAAGGCCGAGGTGCCAAACTTGAAATATAAAGCAGCAGAACTTTCATAGGGGAAGGAATGTCTTTTACTGTCCAATTAACCTAATAAACTAACAGTTTGGGAATAAATGCAAATATATACTTACACATTGTGCCCAAGGGATGAAGACTGCTGCTGTTTTTAAACAAGGCCAAGCCTTGTAATCCATAATCAAATGTTCCTTTAAAGTGATTATGAGCTCCTGAAACTTAGTCTATTATGTCTACACTAAGTTCATGGCCCCTGAAAGAAATTATCCTACTCATCGAGCTCCGATTCCTCTCTGGGGAACAGCTTTATCGCTATATTTGTCATCAAATATGCTTGCAATTTTTTCACTTTAGCTCTCCAAGGCCCAAAAAGAGGTTATTGCACTTAACTTTCTGGAAGCCCAGAAAAGCTTTTGATCTAAATAGGCAAATTATATATCCATTTCAAGTGACTATCTTGACCTTTCTCAGACTGTCAACTTCCCAGATACCTTTGTGGCAATGGCTGTCCTGCTGGGCTAATTACCTCTAATTGTGTTGTTCTTGTTATCTTCACAGGCTCAATTTTTGCCATAAAATGTCCAGATATGGGCATGTGTAAGGCAAGAAATCTTGTTCCTAGACTATTTTTCCTTCTTTGCTAGACCAACTTCTCTATAAGTAACTTTGGTAGCAGTTCTGGAAAGACATTTTAATCAACATTGTCTGGATACCTTAAAAGAATTCTAAACCCGTTCAATAGCAAAAGAAATAGATTAGCCCTTCAAATGTCAATAGAACTTTCCAAGTATGTCATGGAGTTTACCAAACAAATCTACCCTATTTTGGCTGTAAGACATGTGAAGAGCTGCTTGACAGAGATCAGTGTTTCTAATGTTTTGTTCTTTCAGAGTAGGCAAGAAAAGAATTAGAAATGTCTCATCCAGATTATGCCAGAACTGACTATTCAACATACGTGTTCTTGATAAGATTGGAAATGACAGCAGAGGTGATTGGTCATGTGTTATTCAGGTTAAACAGGATGATGGGAAACTGCAGAATAACTAGGGATAAATGATGAATGAAAATGAAATTCAGTGTTGATAAACACAAAGAAATGCACTTGACAGAAAACAGTGAACTTTGCCTATGCAATGATAAACTGACTTAGCCTCCCAGAATTTGGATCCTGAGCTTATGATCAATACTTAGCTGACAACATGAGATCAGGGTTTAGGAGTGGTTAAAAAATAAAGTCAATTTGGACAATTATAGAAAAAGAGTAGCAGACAATGAAGATAATCTTGTAGTTCTTTATTAAACTATCATGTCCATACACTGAGGAGCACAATTCTGGCTCTCCTTTACAAATAGGATATACTTCAAGTAAAATGGGGCCAGAAAAATCATAAAGGGTGATCAGAGATTGTGGTGTGGTGTGATTTCTGTGTGAGGAACAGCTAAGTGGACAAAGATCATTTAGTGTCAGAAAAAGATGACTGAAGTGGTGTTACAGAAATCTATGTAACCCTGAGTGTCACGGGGTGGACTGTCAGCTGTAAGTAGGGATTAACTCTTGGTTGTCTCCTCCAGTGCAGTTGTGATTATGGGGACACTACATAGCAGTGATACAAAACTGAAACAGATCCTTCTTTACACAGCATGTGAAAGGTTTTTGAGCACATCTGTCAGCTCCGTGCTGCTGGGCACTGGAAATGTTAAAAGAATATGCAGAGGTTCAAACACTAATCCCATAGAAGGAAAATCCAGTAAAGTCTGTTAACTGCAAAAATACCTTCTTCTCCCCAGAAGTCCCTGAAGTGCAGTTTCCATGGATGTGTCACTGTATCTTGGCTGTTGTGTATGTTCCTCCCTAAACATTTTCTATGGGATGTTGTCAGAGACAGGATTCACAGAGTTATATGGTCCTTCTGTCTCTCTGTGTGGCTGTTGTTATGCTCTCATCATGATGTTTTAGTCCTGACNCTGTGATTTGTCTGTCCATCTCCTTCCATGCTGTACATCACCTTTGTCTCAAGGCTCACATCCTTCAGGAGATGAGTGATTATTTGTGCTTGGCTGTGTGTTAAATTGGATGATTCCAATGTCAGCTATCTTCCCCCTCCTGGTCATGTGGCAGAAATAGCTATGCCCTCTGTTTCAGCGTGCTTAAGGAGGAAACACACATCCATCCAGGATTTCTGCTGGGAATGTTGGTAGCCCTGGTGTTAGCTTGCCCAGAACATGTTTCTTGAGACATTTCTAATCCACTTCCAGCTTATGCCAAACAAGATGGGCTGGCTGCACAACCTAGACTGGAGAACCATCTAGGACTGTGACCTGTGTCTAATAAGACCTGCTCTATTTTTCACATTTTTGCTGACTGCCACCTTCCCTGTTTCCAGCACCAGAGCTGTAGGTGAGCTCAGCAGTTCTGATACCTGACACACCAGAGTTTGACTCAAGACCTCCTGATCTAAAAGTCTGAGTAACTCCATGTTACATTAATGAATCACACTGACTACAAGCAAGCACAGAGGAAACCTCAAGCACTCACTCCCCAAAGAGGTCACATGGAGATCTCAACTGTCTGACACTTCTGCTAAATAGACGCCAACCTACATTTCACAAGAAAGAGAAAATTTCTCAAAACCTGTTTCCAAGTGGCATGAGGGAAACCCAGACGTGAACTCTGTTACAGAGTTTCAATCTCAGCTTATTTAAAAGCACATTTAAAGAAAAAAGTGTGACACCCAGAGGTGAAGTAGCCCACTAATTTTAATAGTCTGAATAACAGTTGTGTACTGCTTTACTTGGAAAGCATCAAGTGGCTTTCGTGAGGAGAGATGCAGTCTGGGAATAAACACCCATGGACACATTTCCAGCATTTTACAGGGTTGTGCAATCCTGAAAGTCTCACAAAACCTCTTCATTTTTCCATGGATTGATAAAGAACTTCAGAATTGTATGGAAATAAAAATTCTTAAATTAAACTACTCTTCCCATTACATTTTTAACCTCTGCAAACAGCAGCAGAATTTATTTTTCCCTACTTTTCTCCTCTTCCTTGACCAAAAGCATAAACTTAGTCCTTTATAGCAACACTTGTGTTAGGGATTTGAAGAAAAAATCATTCCCCACTTTTTTTACAGTCAGAGAGCAGATGACAGCTTCTTACATTTTCTCATGTCACATAAACAGCATGTATCAGTGTCAGGCAAAAGGTGTTCCTTGACTGGAAAATCTCCAGTAATCACAGGAGAAAGCCAGGGAGTTAATCAGAAAGGCAGCAATGACAGAATGTTTCTTTATTTCTCACAGCACTTAGGTCATTGCCTTGCTCCATGCCTACCCATTAAAAAGATGTAGTCAGTTTGACCTCCTGAGGCTTGAAAGCTTGTTTCCAGAGCCATGCTAAGTTATCCTGCAGTTGTTTGAATCTGTCAAATAATGCTTCATTACTGAAATATCACTGATGGGATATTCTATAGAGAAATATTAGGTTTATTAAAGAATCGTTTGCCCTTGTGGAATACTGTGCTGTCTCTGCCTCAACTGTTTCTTGCAGTGTTTTCAAGAACAGAACTTGCCAAAAATGTTTAAGGTATTAGATCTTGCTGATAAATAATCTCAAACTGTCAGGAAGAGTGATAAAGACCCTGGGATAAAACTGCCTGTAATCAGCAGCCTTGTTTGCAACCCCAGGAAGCAGCAAAGGATTTACTGGGTCTGGACACAGAGCAGACCCTTTCCTTGGAGACTCTTATTCCTTGTCCCTGTTCTCCTGCTGAGCACAGAACATCAGTCAGGGAGTTTACAGCCTCATCAAACTCAAACACTTGCTTCTGGGTTTTAAAAATGCCAACTGTTGCCTTCCCTCAGGAGATAATATTTTGCAGAGCTGATAGAGATTCTGAAATGCAAAACTGGGGCTGATTTGACAGTATTAGTCAGAAGCTCAGCAGTCTAGCTGGAGTTAATTTTACATCAAGAGTGAAGAGCAAAGTAAAGCCATAGAAATATGATGCAGGTTTTAAGGACTCGTGGGAATAAAAAATACTTTGCATCTAAATGCCAAATGACTTTAAGCAAACCACTGAGATGGTACAGTAGTTTTTGGGACTGCTTTTCTCCTGTCTTAAAATTTGTCTCTTTTTCAATGTTCTTGTTTTTCATGATGAACAAATCTGTCTTTTCTAATTGTAACTATGGGTTTGTATGCAGTTAAAATAGACTAGAATAATGTCCCTAAAGATTGGGCTGACAAATAGGTGACTTTTTGTGAATAGACAAATGATTACCATATCAAAACATTTTCATTTAGGTACCATTTGTCAAAAATTTCTATTGTCCTTAACAGTCCTCTCCGAGCTCACCTGAACAACTTCAATTATTTTATCACACTGTCTTACTTAGCCCCAGGTTGATCATGTAGTGAACAACTATTCAGAGTGCAGGGGCAAGATCTCACAAGGCGCGACTGGAAGAGCAAGACTGGAGAAACTGGGCTGTGGACTGAAAGTTGTGAGAGGAGGGAAGCACATGTTTTCCTTGTGTTTTCACTCTTTCACATCTGTAAGTGACATTTGACATCAGCAGCCACAGAATCAAATGTGAGAACATGCTTCAGGTTCTACGAACATGCCTCAGCTTTCTTCCCTTTCCTTACCATACCAAACTATAATCCCTCCTGCTGTGTAAATCTATGTCATCCCTCGAATAATCCCAGACCCATTCCTATTCCCAGTTTACCTTCTGCAGCCATACCCCTAAAGACTTCTAACCCCTGTCATCAGATCCTTATGAAATCTATTCCACAAATTATTTAGTTACATTGTTATTACTCTCATCAAGGATGAAAACCAAGCCAACAAACCAAGTCTATTTTATCTCTCCCTGTCCCTTCAGGCTCTCACTGTTCTATAGACCATGTCACGTGTGCAAAGAAGAGCCATTTCTACAGTACTCTAAGATTCTTAATGTTACCAAACCAGTGTTATTCTTGATTTGGGGCTGTTTTTTAGTCCTCAGATAATGTAATTTGGGTTCTGACACAACGTCTGCAATGGGTGAGTAACTGGCAAAAGAAAACTACAAAACTCTAGAAGCATTAAATGAAGTCTAGTCTTTGGAAGGACAGTGTTGTGTGCCAAGGAAAGAGATTCCTTTAATTTAATTCTCTTAATTTAATTTCAGTGAGAGGATAAAAAACATGGATAAGATACGCAAATGTAGGCATTTAGATTGAAGTGTCTACATGGTATATTGGGTGTTTAAGGGTATTCTAGTGCTTTGGGGTTTTTTTGGGTGTCAGTTTTGATGGGGATTTTTTGGTTTTGCTTGTGATTTTTTGGGCGGTGTTTATTGAGTTGTAAATGACCAAATATATGTTGACTCAGAGTATTGGTTTTCAAATCCATCCTTAGTTATATTGACTAGA
This sequence comes from Campylorhamphus procurvoides, assembly GCA_013396655.1. NCBI lineage: Eukaryota > Metazoa > Chordata > Aves > Passeriformes > Dendrocolaptidae > Campylorhamphus > Campylorhamphus procurvoides. The sequence goes on from WBMV01009266.1 coordinate 920,079, forward strand.
GATTCCACTCACTGAGATATCTCAAACTCCTAAAGCAACTTGACATGAACTAAGGAAATTTGCTATGAACTCCGAAACCTTAGCTTAGTCTGGGAAGCTATGCCATAGAACACATAGATCAATGTCCTTCTGGACAAGCAGCTGGAGATTTACCAGCAAAATCTGGGGCATTTCAAACATCACTCTGTGCCCATGTGTGAGTAAAAACGTCAGGCCATAGACCTTCAGTTACTATAAAAGTTCTTAGACTTACAGCTGCTGTGTAGATAGCCATGTAGAGCAAGCGTATTCTCCAAAATGCAGCTGTCTGCAGGTTCAGCTTGTTTACTCACACATAGGTATCTCATGCCAGTTCTGATTTCCTAGGATTTGACATCTATTTGGACATGGATGGTTTTCCCATGGGTTTTGCATTACACCTTCCAGGCCTAAACAGATGTTCTGGATACCCCAGGGCATTTCCAATTACATTAAATGCCTGGTGTAAGACAACTAAATCAAATCCAAAAAGAAGGTTATATGTGTCCGTATCATCTGAACTACCTATCTAGACCCTTTTTATCCCCAACACAATAATTTCAAAGTGCAATTCATCTGTTCACAAGAAGGAATTTCCATTAGAATATGATCAATACATCCTGTTTTTTCTTCCTCTAATTTTGCCTAGGACATTTATGCCTAGTGAAAGTAGAAACGGCTTCAGCCTTGTTCATCTACTGATTTGTTTAGGTGGCATTTCAAACATCAAATCCATATAAGTCTATATAAGACAAAGGCCACCAAAAAATTGAGTGCTTTATTCCTGTCACTCAGGTACAGTTAGTGGTTACATGTGCATACAGAAAATAAGATTCATACATATGAGTGGAAATAAAATCTGGTGAAGAATGCTTTGGTGGGTTTATGTTGTGCCTGTTGTGGTGAATAGTCCATTGATGTTCAACAATAAGTACTATATACATTTATTTCTTCCTTAACCAGTGCAAGAATGAAAATTATATATAATGACAGCTGAATCTCCGACTCTGAGCCCTCTTTAAACTTGTGCAAGTAACCTCAACACTTCAGTACAGAAATCTGGCATATTTTCCTTTTACTTGGGAAATTAAATGGCATTGACAGGCTGAAAACTTGATAAAATATATACAACACTTGCAGCTAACTTTTGCAGTTGAGTACTGAATATTGTTGTTAATACATATGATTTTATTTTCTTTGTCATGCAGAGGAAGCCAAATTGAATGATTAATCTTTAACCTGTATCTGTTGGAAGCAATTTGAACAACCCCTTTTAAGAAGTTTAGCCTTCTCTGTAGCATGCACATAACTTTCATTAACATTAAATAGAGTTACATGTGCACACCAGGGCATAAACTCCTAAGTAGATATTAATTGGCTAAGAAATGATCTACTGTTTCCTCTCCTTGCAGATAGTGTTTGGGAACTGCTTTTGGCTTGCTATCTTTGTAACTCTTTGAGGTTGTGTTTATTCATTTTCTTTAACTATTTAAATGAGACATTTTCTTTAAGGAAAGTGTTTCTGCGCCTGCAGCCATGTAAAAGGGAGTAGAAATAAAAGTTTAAATATTTAACATCAGAAGTCTACTCTATCCTCATGTCCATTTCTAGGCCAGTTCCTGTAAAATATCAGGATCTTAAATAACACTGTTTGACTAGTAAGTTCAAAGGAAAATAATTATGAGTAATTGTGAGACTGCAGTCAATACTCTTTTGCAGCTGTAGAAAAGAGTTTGGAAGCAACATAAATTAGTTTTTTGTGTCTTGGGCAATCTATTCAAAACACACTCTTCTTTCTTTGGAGCAGTTAACCAGTGCAAAATGCCAGCCTCTGACAATAAAGGAACTTAGTGGTGCAACAACTAGAATTTTATATTAAAACATCATAATGGGACCCTTCAAAATTCTTTTATTGTCATCTGGGATTGCCACTGGGAGTGGGTTCAGGATTCCCACCTAGCTTTTAAATCTCAAAGCCTTAATCTATCCAGATTGAGCTTTCTAAGTGTTTTAAATGAGCCTTTTAAAGAATAAGAGTCCAAAGTGCAAGTGTTTGCTAGAACTTGTTTACAGTGTCTCTACGCTGTGCTTGCACAAAAAGTTTGGGATGTTGCAGTTCAAAATGAGGACATCTCCCTATGTCTTTTTTCTACTTACCAAATTGTGATCACAGAAAATTTCATGTGAAGCAACTTCATCCTTTCTCTACAGTGTCCTGTAGCACTGGGCAAGCAGAGATACTCCTACAGACTTCCTACTTCTATCTGTTTTTTTCTCTGCAGAAGCACCATGTAATCAGGCACTGGATGTAGGACTGATTGTGACTTATCTGGCCATGCATGGTGCAGACATCCACATCGGATCCAGTTTCCCTGGCTCTCTAGGAATTAGCAGCTCCATGTTGCAGTGTACCTCGTTCTTTTGGACCATCACCTTAGGGTAAGACCATAAGCACCCCAGGAATGCTCTGAGCAGAAGGCTGGACAAAAAGACCTCCTGTGGCCTCTTCTAACATCAATTATCCTTCAGTCTTGTAAATCTATATATAATCTATTTACCTGTTTCTGTCTTTTGACTACAATAATATTCTTACTCTTCAGCTCAGACAAGGCAGGTAAAGATTATATGAGATGACTTCCATATTTTTCTACCTTTTACTTCTTCTGTTGATTTTCAAAATAATAGATATTTTTAGGGGCACTGTTATCGGTTTAGGAATTAGGCATCAGGTTCTTCCTTTGATATGATTTAAACCAAAATCTTTATAGAAACACTTTTCCTTGGAGCTCATATTTTACAACATTACAGGTATGCAGGGAGGATGAGTTTTGCATTCATCTTTTTTTATGTTGGGCTTTAGTTCAACCAGGCGAATTTTAACTCTAGAATCAGGGACTTTTATCCTTTCAGTGTGCTCTTATCTTTCTCTTCTATTTATTTTTAACTTCTCTTTGCTTATGTTAAATGAATGCTGGCCACTGTTATCAGGGAGAGTCCTGTAGGCTCAAATGTAAAGAACGCAGAGCTGATTATTTTTCCCTGTGGGGACTACCCTTTGGCCTGAAGGCAGTTCTTTTATAAATAGCTTCACTCTGCCTGATGCTATTATTATCACAGATGCAATTCCCAACCTGACTGTCCAGATCAGAGCCAAAGTTCAAGAGCAGTATGCTGCATGCTCAGCTCTCCTGTTGTGTTCAGACAAGCTCTTTCCACAAGGTTTTGTGACTGTTGTTTTGCTTGGTTCCTGTATTTTTGATCGTGCTTGTAGTACAAGAGAAAAAGCAGAGGGCAAGATGGTAGTGAGCCTGGAATGTGTGAGTGCAAAAATGATGTTCTGCTTCCCCAGGTCTGCTCAGACAGCCCTGGCAGCCTGGTGGCAATTTCATTTGTATTTCTCAAACAGGAAAAGAAAGGAAAGCAGCCAAACCAACCTGGTAGCTGAAACACAGTGCTGGAAATGTTCCTGCTATAGACTCCTATTAGCTCAAATAAGTCATTTATGATCCCTGCCTCAGCTTTCAATAAAATAGTCATCTGCTTATTTACAAACCATAAAGTTTCACTGCAGTCAGCAGGAGGGATGCTATATGCAGGTGACATGAGTTGCTCCCAGAAGTTGCCACAAATTTTCTGAGCACTTGAGAAAACCAATGGTTTCATCCATCTCTGAACAGTGGGACAAGCTCATTACAGTAAACCAAAATTTGTGTTTCCAGCCTCACTTTGGGGCAGATTAATTTTTATTTCCCATTTTTGTTAGAAAATAAGAAAGTTTCATAAGACTCTGATGAATAGTACTGTAAGTTTTTGGTACCACTGCCCCAGTAATCAGAAACTGCTACATGTTTTAAAACATAGCACAGGTTTCTCATCTATATGGTAACTTATATCAAAGGCACTGTCCATGTGTTTAAACACCTACCACAAAACTGCCTCAGAAGAAGCCCTTCCTCAGTGATTTTCCAACTTGTTACAGAGATGGAAAAGGAGAGTTTTTGATTAACTTCTCAGGTCCCAGAGAAAAGATGTCAGGTGATGGAACAGTCAGTTGGAAGTTATTTGGACTCTCTGATTTTGAGACTCTTTTTTTCTAGAGGTTCCTCTACAAATCACAGGAACTAAGAGTTTTTTAAGCCCCTGAAGCACAGGGACTAAAAATTAATGTTAATTTGAGTGAGTACTGGGTTTATATTTGCAGTTGTATTCAATTCAGTACAGTACTGTACAGGTTGCTTTCTTCATAGTGATGTTTTGATGTTTAATCTTCGTGAATCTCGATGAGATCCTTAGATAAAAGGTGCAATGCAGTATTCCATAGGGCCTCAGACATGAAAGCACCATTAATAATTTAACAATAAAAAGTATGATTACTCTAGAGTCTGTCAGACACCTCTGGTGGTAGAGATACCTACAGAGATAAGTACGATAGCATTGATTGAATAATTCATTTGATGAATTTCTCAATATTTTTAAATTCACGTGACAATGTTTTTCACTAGTCATCTAACTTGTACATCACTGCTAAACTACCTTCTCATGGATGCAAAAACTGTTTACCCTACAAAAAGCTTATTTCCATTAAAGAAAAGTAAGTTGCTTTGCAATGCCATCTGATATCAGCATGTCCAGTGAACAGTTTTCACTGAACTAGGAAAGGTGTTCAGAGAATGTGAAACACTCACTCAAACTTTATATTAAGGGATAAAAGCTGTTATAGACACCTTGTAAAGTTTTTTTGGTCCAAGACCTAGCCCAAGCTGTAATTCAAAGATCCCAAAATAGGCATGTGAGGTCTCTCAAGCTTTCTGGTGATTGAAACTGTGGTCTTCTAGCAACGCAGCTGCCAGTTCATCCTAATCAGGTTGTGGCTTTCAACACCTTCAGTGACAGGGTGAGCTGAACACATGACCCTATTAATATTCAGATATTCAGAGTTAATGTTGAAAATTCACACTGATGGACCACACAGAAACCCTTTGGTCTTGGCCATTAGCATTCAGCTTTGTTGTGTGAGGATTTCTGGAACCTCTCTCTGACCATGTAAGGTTTGCAATGCTGATCCTACCCTCAGAGGGAAGGCAGCACAAACAAAGGCAATGTGAAACATTAAATATAAATGTTTATGAATTTCTTTTCTGATGGAATTTTAGGGTGAAGGCGTATAGGTCAAGGTTCACTATTTATTTGTAAAAAGAAAAGACTCTAGCAGACAGAATTGACCCATTCTAACATCTGCTGTACAGATATGAGTTTATATAACAGCTCCCAATCTTTCCTGCAGCAATCTAGTCTGTAAACAAACAAGACATTTACTAGACAAAAAACAGGCACAAGCAGATTAAATGACTTCTCCAAAGTTATAAAAAAGGTTACCAAAACAGATTTCTTTCTGGGATAGGCTTGGATCTCAGACCTCCCAATACACCTTTTAATGCTACAAATGCATCCTTTTTTTGATGGATATTTGGCTTAGAAAGGGTTCAGAGGCCCTTAATAATGAGCATGGTGACGATGAAGATTTCATCACAGAAAATTGTCAAATAATCAGTAGGCACTGATTTAGTAGACACATTATTCAGATGTGTTGCCATTAAAATATTCTCTTAATTGAAACTGCACTGTTTTATTTAATAATGAAATAAAAAATGGATGTGACTTATTTTTGTTTTTCACAGATGATTTTGTAGTAAAGGTGAAGGAGACACTGAATTCTAAATGATCAAAGCATTTGTTTTACTGCTTGATTTTTTTGTACTGGCTCTCCCAAGGCCCTTCTGCTGTGAACTAATGCAAATTACATCAGGAAGTCCAGTGGGCTCAGTAAACACTGAATATTAATTCAAGATATTTTGAAAATGCATAAATAGCACTAGTCCCCAAATCCAGAGCAGAAACAAATAACGATGTTAAACTGATATGTCACGATTTTATGGGGAGTGTTGTTTTGGCCATAAAAATCAGTGTTTTCTTGCCATGTTGAATGATCATGTTGTTCTGTTACAACACATGAATTCTAAATCACTGAGCAATATCCTTTCTTCCCCCATGTTTTACCCAGGACTTGCTCAGATTGCTAAGTGCCGCTTTTCCCATGTTGATCAGTCCACTTGCTCTAGACATACCAATGAAACACATATTTTAGAGAAGTACTAGAGTTTTGTGATCAGAGACTCAGAGCAGGATGTAGAAAACCTACATCTAGCAACTCTACACATTTTTTTTGCTTCTTTGCTTTGCTTGTGTGTGGATTTTACTTTGCAAATCTCAATCCATGAGTTGTCTCACTTTTATCCTTCAGATTCTCTCCCCCTTCCCACCAGGAGGGAAGTGAGGGAGTGTCTATGGCGGCTGAATTTCCAGATGGGATTGAACCACAACAACCAGACACTCTGGATAAGTCATAGCTTTGCTGTTGCCAGCCTATGAATGTTTTCTTCTTCTTTGGTCCTTCCTCAATAATAGACAGTTTAGAAGAAATGTTTTCTGTACTTCAGCTAACACAAGATGCAACTGCTAGCAATTGTTTCCTAGAAAAATGCTTCCAGATCAGGTCAGCCCTTTAAACAATTTCATTTATGAAAGCCAGAACAATTGTCATTCAGCTAAGTACCTGCCCAATATGCAACTTGAAAACAGGAAGGAATAAAATATAGGCACAAGTTTTTATTTCATCCCTAAAACACCCTGATTTTCAAAATATTTGTGGCCAGTATCAGTATAATATATTCAGTTTCCATCTACATAAAGTCTGACACTACTTAGATATCTTGTGTGGCTCTGAAGAACTGTGTACACATCAGTAGGAATTCTGAATGCCAAGCTGGACACTTCTGAGCAAAAAAGTGCAACATTGTCTTGCAAAGGCCCACTGACCTACTGACCCAAGACTGTTCTGTGCTTCTTTCCATGTTTGTTCTGCCTGGTTCATTCGGGGTGCAGAAATTATCCTAATATTGAAATGGTTGGGACGACTGTATCAGCATTTGGCTTTCCTTGCTTTTCCCATGTATCATTACATATTTTAATATTCACCTTGGGAACTTTTCTTATGCAAAATATAATATAACAAAACATGATCTACATTAAAGTCTGGATCTGAACAATTGAGATCCTGGTAACCTGGCAAAACCACAAGCTCTATTAATAAAATACTTTGTGCTAGAGGGTGGGAAGGGAAATCACACTGGGTAAGCAATGACTTCACTAAATGTGAAAAATCTACTAATACACAGAGGCTCATCAGATGGCAACAGCAGATACCAAGTTGTGCTCATTCTCTGGTGTGCAGCTACTTTCCTTGATAGTCTAGAGATGAAAAAGGCAATTTAAATATTTTATCCTCTCTGGCCTCAGCTGATGCCTAGAATTGCTCTAGCAGCCCACAGCTGAACTCGTGCTCTCTCACAGCTCAGTGGAGACATTCATACAAATGCCTTGTGAAACCACTTGCAATTGCCCAATTGCCCAATGTGACAATCAGAGCTCTTCAGGCCACAGGTTCCACTTTGCAGGATGGAAAAGAAGCGTGATGCGCTCTGACAGCAAAGGAACATCTTTTTCTTTTTCTATTAGCCTTCCTTTTGGAGAGCCTGGAAGACACATGATGCTTCCAGGGTCTATTGACAACAAAAGCAGTTTGATACAGAGTTGTGCTCAGTTTTTCTACAAATATAAACTCAAGCCCAGTATTACTGGTTGTATCACTTAGTCACCTGGGTATTTTCTGACAGGCAATATTTTCTGAGGACAATATTTTCTACACTCTTTTTATAAATACATTTAATTTCATGTATATCATAATGTCAGCAACCACTTTTGTGTCTGCAGATGATATGAAACAATGTTGCCACCCAAAACTTCTAAGTAATAGGCACTCTTTAGTCTATGTTTTATGACTAGCTAAACATACTTTTTTAATAAATATTTGCACAGTAATATTTCTTTCATTCCTCCCAGGCAGAACAATAATGAAAGGTAAAAGCAATTCACAGTAACAAAATAATTTGGTGAAATTCAGAAATGGATACCTGCTAGAAATGGTTCTGGGATTCAAATACTAATACCAATTAACTGAAAAGGTCTTGCTTTAATAAAATAATTTTTCTCAAAAAAGGGTTCATTTTTGATGCTTTTTTTTCTTCAAATGCAAATGTAATGGACATTTTTCTGATAAGCACAAAGTCTAAGTTAAGGTATTTCTCACATAAAATATTTTTATTTGGATTTTTTGTTTGGTTTTTTTTATCTTATCTTTGACAATAGAGGGGGGTTTTGGTTTGGTTTTTATGTGGTTTTTTTCTGAGAAATTTACAAAAGAAAGCAAATGTGCCTTTCATTTTAATTATTTCTCAAACTAGTAATGTACTACAAAAAGTATCAAATATACAGACAAAGACAGAAAGAGATGTATTAAACTGCTGTGGCCACCTTGGGAACCATTAGCTGAACTGATAATAAAACTGAAGATTCCTTTGTTTCCAAGCCCATGGTTTGAGCACAAAACCTCTGTATTTTCTTAGAATCCAGCAGTGAAATGTCTTCTGGTTTAATACAGAAGCTGATCTTAAGCTATTCAAGTGATGTGTAGTTTCCCAAATGAACATTTGACAGTATTTTAAACAGAACTCATTAACTTCTGTAGATGTTCAGCTCTTCTACAGTTTATCTTTAAAGGCATATATGAATTTATGTAAACCTTCCACTGACAGCAATGGTCACTGGACAGAATCCAGAGTACTTTAAATACAAAATTAAATGCCTAAATAAATTTTCTGACAAGTTAAAAATGTTACCAATTTACTGGTACCTACATTTTGACCAGTGGAAATGACTGAAGATTTTAATGCAAGATTATTTTGGCACTAAAATTAACACTGAAATTATGTTAAGACATAAAAATGATAGTTTGGAAATATCTAAGGCTCCTCATGAACAGCTAAAAAACCTGTATCTTAGACATCAGGTACCTGTCTTTATTTCAGTTACAATGAATAAGAGACTTTTTTTTTTAAAATCAAATAAATCACTCAATTTAGATTCGAGGGAGATGACTTGGTACTTGGCACAATCTATATGCAAAGATCAATGGAAAATAAACTGTTTGATTACCCTTAGTATAACTGAAGAACTGTTTTCCATATTCACATTGTAACTGAAAGCTCTCTGTGTTTTTAACTGGAGAAGGTCTTTGAGACATGTTCTGGGCCAAAAATAGTTCAGTTTCCAAAGTGTGTCTTGCTTAGCAAAATAAAGATGGTAACTAGATTTTAATGCTGTAAGTAAATTCTCAAAGCTGGTTAAGCACTGAATTAGGATGCAGGATGGTGTGTGAACTCTACTGTCTTTTAGCTCAAAGGATGCACTAGAAAGGATATAGCCTGTAAATTGTTGTTTTCTGTTATGTGAAGATTCACATAATAAAAAAATAAACAGGGTTACAGAAGAAGTGATGGACTAACTCTGCCACTGTTGGATAAAAGATGTCCCAAATTAAAGTGATTACACACAGCTGAAGGCCTTGAAAAGAATAATTTGTTTTTCTTTTTTTTTTCTCAACACCCCTCCAAAGATGAAAATTCCAATTTCCTTTTAAATGGATTGACAGTGGAGAAAGACTTGTGTAAGTGAGAGTAGATGTTTGCAAAACTCATATCCTAATTCGAGGTTCTGTCTGTGAGAGAGCAGTGCCCTGCTCTGTGCTTTTCCATGGCTGATCAGGGACTGGGTCCAGGACTTGACCATAGTAATTATTCTTACTAGAAGAGTTGCTCCATAGCTTCATTCTGTGTTCTGAGTTTTCATACATCTATATTTTCACCTTCTATTTTACTGACTGCTGCCTACACACCCCTCCTCACACTGTGTAAGCTCTGCCCAAAATACCAGCATTCAAGTCAGATTGTGTAATGGCTGAGTGGATTGAAAATTATTCATCACAGATCATACTAGCAAATAACAATAGGCAGGATAATAGTGAGCAGTTAGTTTCCAGTCCAATAAGCCAAATACAACAGTTTCATGTAGAAACAGAAATTGTGGGGTGTTGTAGTACTAACATTCGTAGTAGAAGTTTTAAGTCCAGTCTTGATTTACAGTGTTCTTATTGGGGTTTAACTGTCTAATGTATGAGAAAAGCACAATAAAAAAAAATAAAAATCCATGTAATTCTAGGTCAGATGGCACCTGGCAAGTTTTAGGGGGTTTGCATAGTGGTTAGTGGCAGTATCTATGCTCAAGAAGTCTTTCTTTCCCCCATCACATGTGCTTAAAGGAAATTGCCCTCAGAATGAGAAATAGTAAATAGGAAATATGATGTTCCCTTACTTGTGGATTTCTTTTGTTGGTTTTTTTTGGGGGGGTTGGTGCTGTTGGAGGGGTTTTTTGGTTGTTTTGCTTTTTAATAACTCCTGGGTTTTTTAATGCTTTTTCTAGACAAAATTTAATCCATACACCCAGGCAGCCGCTAGATTATATTGTCAAGCTTCCTGATAACACACCATCTCTTTATTCCCTAGTTTAATCCATTTAAAGCATCTAACATTAAATGTTGCAGATGTGTTGTTATATTTCAGAAGTCATGGATTGAACTGTATTGTTTTCTGAAACAAACTCCTTTTTCTCAGGGGAATTCCTGGGGAATGTGATCTACCACTGGGGCTTGTCTGCACTGCTAATGCTTAGTAAACCCCCAGGTGTTCTTACTCCATTGTATTCTTATTTAGCTTGTGCTGGGAGGAAAAAATATCTGTGTAGAAGGTTTTGAAATGAAGTGTAGAAGAATTTTGTGCTGTGAGTAGATGGTTTTTGGCCTAAAGCAGATATCTAAGTTCTCTCTACAGTCTAAAGAAAGAGACAGACCTTTGCCTTTGATATACTCTCCCTCTGTGTGCCAGTGAGGATACCTAGATTGGCAAAGGTATCTAAATCTTAGATGGTTAACTTTGAATGAGACAAATCCCAGGCTTAGTGCAGATATTTCAAAGACTAGGCACTGTTGGGGTTTCCTGAGGTCGAACTGGGTTATACAGTTCCCAGTACTTCCTTCTGTGTAAAGTCAATGATGAGCATCTTTACATAATGGCCTAACTGCCAAATTCTTGTTCTCCTGGATGCCTCAGAAAGCAGTAAACACCTGGAAACAACGTTATGACAGCCTGTGGAAAAAAGTATATATTGCAGAGCCTTTGGCATATAGATCCTTGTCCTGATATGAGTAAGAGAGATTGCTGCCTACTCTATGCATTGATCTGTGTGAAATGGTTTTTCAGCATGTTCCTTAGTGGATGGAATTACAAAACTCCTAGAACCTTCAGAACTGAATCCTCAGAGATGCTGAACTCCATCAGTCCCCGCTGCTGGAGATGAAAGCTGAGGATATTTAGCAACTTGTCAGCACTTGATCCCATCTGAGTTGTTAAGAGCTGCACAGGCAAGGGAGTATTGGGGAACCAGGTGGATTCATGTAAGTACATGCAAACATCATGTCTCTTCAGCAGTGAGGAGCTTGAACATTGGCCACTGGTTTGTTTCCTGTCAAAGACTCTTCAGCATATCATGCATTAAGAAGAGAGCAAACTGCCCTTCATTTTGGCCCACAGTGTTAAAATTCTTGGATGAAGATATGTGAACCAGATTACTCACACTGCATTCATGTGATTTTGTTGGCCTCTGTCAAACACCGGTTCAGTAATTTCTGAAGTGCTTGTAGCTTACAATGCAAGATGATTGACAGCCATTTAAGTGCTGTCCCTTGCCTTTTGAGGGAGAAAATATGTGTTACCAATGAGAAATGGAAAAATTAGCTATGAAAATCATGAAACTCTCTCGACTACTATTGGTTCAAATAATATTTCTTTTCATCATGTTTGATCATGTACTGAGATTAGAATTCCAGTTCCATTAAATAAAAGTGAGGAGACAATATAAAAACATCCATCTATTCAACATGAAAATTCAACTCTGTTTAGAGCTCTGCTCTAAATAAGTGAATTTATGCTGATGACTCCAATGGCTCATCAGATCAAAATTGGTCTTTTATCCTTGTGTTCAAGTTTCTGACCATGTCATCTATTTTTCAGAATTGTGAGTGATTCTTTCACTCTACATCCAACACAAAGGCTATTTTATTTTTCTGGAGAAAGTATTTCTCTCTCTCAGTCTCTCTGATTTTGTTTTTTCATTGGTTTTTGGTTGTTGTCGTTGTTGGGCTTTTTTAAAGTTGATGCATTGTTTTCAAGGGCTCTGGTTAACACATCACATAACAAACCCAGCTCATTATTATGCATTATCTACTGCTGCTTGCTGCAATGCAATATTTACACTTTGGCATTAAGGCAGGAGACGGCCCTTGTTATGGAGCACAGCCACCACTGATAGATCGACACAAACACTTTTCAGAAACATGAAGAATTGAAAATGGTTCATCTGGGGATTGCAAGTGCTATGAATTCTTTATATCTAACAGTTGGCCTGCACTGACCCAGAGGATATTAGATTCCTTAGGAGCAAACGTGCTATGCTGAAATGTACTTAAAAAGCCCAGTCTCAGCAGCCTGCAGTGGCTGCCCCCCATCATCCCTGGCCTTTGCCAGGCAGAGCCTCCTCTCCCTCTGTGCAACCCTTGCTCCCTGCCTTATGCCTCCCGCTGGTTGCCTTACGTCTCCGTGCTGGCATTCCGCAGGCAGCAGGCGGGAGCGCGGAGGGGTAAGCGAGTACACCATTAGGAGCTGGAGGAGGTTGCTCCCAAGCCCGGATTTTATTGCCATGTCACTTGGATTGTTTTTACAGCTGGCAGGCCAGAGTGACCTTTGGCTGCCTCTTCTCATTTCTGCTGGCTCCTTCCCCATGAGCCCACGTCAAATCTGCTTCTCTTGCGGTATTTTAAAGGGCTGCTCTGCCACTGCTGCTGCTGCCCATGGAGCAGGATGCTCTGACCTCAGACTGCCGAGCAGAAGGGGAAGGGGTGGGTGAATGCTGAATGGCCCAGCACTTGCCACATCTTGCTGCTTCAATGACATGAGCCCTGAGCCAGGTGTAACCTGCTGCTGGTGGTGTGGGGTATCAGTGATTCACCAAGGCACCAAGTGAGACACTGCAGAGATGAGGGAGGGCACAAGGTGGCACCTGCCTTGTACGAAGCACAAGGCAAAATCACCGTGTTGTGCTAATGGGACACTTCCCTAATAATTGCTCTTTGAGGATACCAAAGCACTTTTCCTATAAAAATTGAGTGCCTTGGTATCATTCTGCAGTAAGTGTCAGTAACATCCTTATGTCTTTTTTCCCTTGAGACAGACCAGTTGACTCATGTCACTGTTGGTCAGTGCACCTGCTCATCATCTAAGCACTGGGCAATGCTGCTACCCCAGAAGCTGTTCCCCTTTTCTCTTTGCAATGTACCCAAGCACGTTTCTATTCTTTGTGTCCCCAACACATCCCAAATTCTTTGTTAGCAGAACACCCTTAACAGTGGCAGAAAACAGGAGAGATTTTGGTTTTCTTTTTTTTAACATGGACTCTAGCAAGTCTTTTGTTTCTGCCAACTCATGATCATTTTAGAGACCTGCACAGGTGGAAGGCAAACTCCATGTGCATTGCACTGGCCTTCATCACCATGAGCCAAACTCAGGCCCTGTCTGCCTGACTCTGCCACCACAGCTCTTGTCCTTCCCCTCATTTCAATAACATTTTGGAGAGGAAGGAGGAGAGAACAGGATTTGGGGGAATGAAAACTGTCAGATAACTGAGACAAATTTTAATTAAACTGTGCATTTCACTAACTGATCTGCGCAAAGAGCTTTATTGTAGTGTTGCTGTGGCAACCTTAACTTTGAGTGCCCTGATGTGTGATTAAAATCTTAGATTGAAATGTTTCATTAACAAAGAGAGATTCTATTTTTTTTTCTTTTCACAGGCAGTCACCAAAATCACTGATCCTGAAAGACTGAAGGTCAGATTGTCACCTCAGATTTTAGTCACCTAGGGAAGGAATGTAGAGAAACAGCCCTGCAAATGACTGAAAGCCTATGAGGGAGAGATATCGTTTTCCTGGCTTACAAACTGGCCTGTTCTCCCCCCTGCCCCGCATCTTCCCTCTTCCTAAGGATGCTGTACCAATCAGACTCACTAGCTTAAAAGACCATAAAGGGAAAAATGTCAGGTGTGAGCCGCTCTGCTCAGCATGACAGGAGTTCAAATAAGAACACAAAAAATACCACATGGGGTTAGACATAAGGTTCATTTAGCCTGCTAACCTTTGCCTGGCAACAGCAAGTAGCAAATGCTTAGGATATGTATAGACTTGACCTTTCTTTCACAGACCCTCCCAGTTCCTGATAACCACTACTTATAAGTGTCCTTGCAAATCTCCCCCAAATGGTGGTTTTGTAAAGACCTTCTGGGCTTGGAGAGGCATATCGTTTCTTTCTTTTTTTTTCCCCCCATGCGTAGCCACACTTTGTCCTTTGAAGAACGAAATGATTTCTGCTTGTGTTATGATGGAATGGGATCAAGGATTCAGGACAGCCCTGTAGGCAAACAATGAAATAGAGGCATCCTAGCGTTAAGTCAAGATGCTTTCCCCTTTCTTTTGTTCTTTCCGTGCCTTTTAAGAAAGAAAAATTGGATACAGCAGCTAATACGTATCTCTATACAAGAAATGGGGATCTATCTTGATGAGTTCTTCTCTTTTCCCTGTTAACTGTCATAACAGGTTCACCCTGGAAAGCTGGGTTCACCTCATCATCGCTGATGTTAACCACAAAGGGAAATGAATGGGAAAAGAGTCTTTCATATAGGTAAATTTCTGTCAGACACCAACCCTGAAATATTAATCCTTGACTCTTCATATCTCTTTTAATTTCTCTCAGGCACAGTTCTAATTTGAGTTACTTAGGAATATGATACAGAGGAAAGATATTATATATTAAGTAATGGACTTAACCAGGAAAATTAGGTTTATATTAATACAACATTTATCTCATGCTTTACAATGCTGGATTTCTTCGTTCCTCCATCCAAAAATGGAAGTTAAATTAGTTCTTGGTTTTCTCTTGCTTCAGGAAAAGAGGTGAAAACTCAGACGACATCTAACCATAGGTGTAACATAGGAGCAACACATAATTCCTTGATGTGCTGGGCAATTAGTTTATGCCCTGAAGTGTGATATCTGATTACCAGTCCTTACAGATTTGGTTTGCGGTGTTAATGGCCATAAAATTATTGAGTTTCTTATTAGATGAAGCCACAGAATTTGTCTCAATGATTTCCAGTTGCAGTGAATTACCCAGACTAACCATGTGCCGCTTGGTCTCTTCCACCCTTGCTCTCTTTTGACTTCCCAGGACCATTCATGCATCAGGACTGCAAGAAGAAAAGAATTTACTGTAATATGAATCGTTTTTCAACAGCTTAAGTTCAGAAAGATTGCTTGCTTATGTATCTTCTCACTGCTCCAATTTCTATGTTTACTTGGAAACCTTCTCACATTTAGAGATGGATGGCAACTGTAATTTAAGATGTATTTTGCAGGTTTTCCTGATTCTGAATTGTGACTTACAAAACATTAATGACTGAACACATGTGCAGCTCTCAACTTTGGTGAACGTAACTATTTCATACGATGTCTCCAGTGAGTCTGGAGGATGTAAGGGTTAAAAAAGTGTATTAGGAAAAATAATGTAGAGAGGTTTATTAGTGAAGAGATATTTTAGAAAGAAAAGGATGTGGCGGGTATTATTTTGACCCTGTTGTTTGCTGTATTAGAAGGGATATTCTCTTGAGAAACATTGTTTTAACACTACTCTTTTCTCTTTCTATTTAACAATTTATAGTCTAAATTTACAGATTTTGAGAAGTGAGATTTGTACCTGACCACTTGGGTTTTATAGCAATTTCTTTCTTCTTACTTCTTTTTTTTTTTAATGTCAGAACTATTTTTCCAGTGACTTTGTTTCCATCAGATCAACATTGTTTTTAAAATTAAGAATTTAAAATTTCCCAGTAAGTCCTCTTCCCTGTCCTGAGTACTTTATCTCAACAGTTTTAACGTAGCTAAGTAACACAGTGCCGAAGTTGTGTAGACGATGATTCAAGAGGAAAGTAAATAAGATAAGGACTGAATGAAGAAAAAAAACACAAAACACAGTTTCAATATGAGCACATTTTTCTTTAGCAGTGTGAGTGGAAAATGTTCTCTGAGTTAAGAAATGAAAGTTGCTCCCAGATTTTAAATCTTTTAGTGCTGTAGCGATGGAACAGGCTCAAAACATCTACTTTAGATACCCAAATGCCTAAATAAAAAGCTCCTGGATTCATCTTATCATATAGTTAATTAATGCTCAGAAAATAATAATGTAAGGCTCCTACATGATAAATAAAATGGGTATGACAAGAAGAAACATTGGGAACAGAGATTTTCCCAGCCCACTAGGATAAAAACCAAACATGATCATACAAAAGTTTCCTATTGAACATTGGGACATTCTGACAATAGGGTTGCAAGTCCTCACCCAAAGGGAATAAAGGTCATGTTTGAGTGATGACCATGGTTTTGAAGAGACTTTTTTTAATTATGGGCAAGGATTTTTTTTCAAGGATAAAAAATCTGCATTTGAGTTCCCTTTTGGTCTAACAGGTTCTGTCTCCCACTTCCTAGACGTGGCCCTAACTATTGAATTATACATGGAGAGGGACAAGTGAGAATTCAGATTTCAGAGAATCATGGAATCACAGAATGGTTTGGATTGGAAGAGATCTTAAAAATCATCTTGTTCCACCCCCTACCATGGGCAATTCCACTAGACCAGGTTGCTCCAAACCCTGGCCTTGGACACTTCCAGGGATGGGGCAGCCACAACTTCTCTGGGCAACCTGTGCCGGGGACTCACCACCCTCACAGGGAATAATGTCTTCTTAATATCTATTCTAAACTTTCCCTCTGTCAGTTTGAAGCCATTCCACCTTGTCCTTTCACTCCATGACCTTGGAAAAAGTCCCTCTCTCTTTCCTATAGAACTCCTTTAGGTTGTGGTATAAATTTCACTTGAGATGAAATAGTTATTTGCCTTCATTAAAGGCTGCAGTGCAGCCAAACACACAGATCTTGGGTAAAAGAAAGAAAAATCAGAAGAAAACTGGTCATAGAGATAAGCAGTTGACGCATGTCCTCATATTTTTGAGTGTGATGTGCATATAGGCTGGAATTATGTCTTGGTGCATATTTGGTCCTTCTTTAAAAACAATCTTAAAAGCAAAATACAAGATTTTGCACATCATCCCCTAAGCAAGGACTCAAAGAAGAACACCAAATGTAGGTTTGACAAAATCACTCTCCCATAACTGTTTTAAACAATACATGCCTTAAGCTTTGTAGTCATTAAAGAGAAACAAATGGTTCTTGGTCTTTGCTTGGAGACCTGAGGGGGGAAAAGATCCTTGATTTAGAAAACAAATGTATTATTGAAGACAACCAGCATAATTTTTTTGCATTATACTACCAAAATATGGGTTTTCATGGGTTTTTTTGCAAAGTTTCCATCTCCTTTTACAAATGTTGTCAATGACTTCATATATTTTCAAACATGTAAGACTTTTTCCCCCCTTTTAGATGTTGTTATACTCAATGCAGTTTAACTGTATTTTATCTGCCAGAGGTGGGAATTAAATAATTTCTCAAAGATCTAAGGGAAACTGGAACCCAGTTGCCTGCCTTTTTTGCCTTCTTTTGCATGTCTCAGAGTTTTGACATTTTCCCTGGTGATGGTTGCTATGCTATTCCTCAGCACATTGGCTGGGGATCTTTGCAATGCCTAAGGTGCTAAGGCATGTTTTGTACAGAATGTAATCTTTTTTTTATTTTCTTTTTTAAAGGCTTCTTGGAAAAGGACATCAGTTAGAATTTTTCCTCTAGAGATGACGTCAAATTTCTCATCAACATACTGCAGAGTCAAAGGCATAGAAAGTTACTAATGGCCAAAGACATTTTGTGTTCAGTTCCTCTGTCTGTTATCTTCAAGAGGGACATAAAATTCACCAAGTTCAATTAAATGCCTGATTTATCACAGCCAGTATCCCATTTCTGGGGAGGGTTGCAAAAGGGAGAAGAAATCTTCTCATTTCCTAATAACTAAGTGTGCCAGTCCTACAGGCATGAGGATGGGGGTGGATATTGTGTTACTAGTATCTTGCAAAGCCAGCTTAGCATGTGACATCTGGAATCCCAAAATTGTCTTACACAAAGTATAAATAAGGGAGAATGTATTTTCTTCTTGTCCAGTTCCATTTAACAGTGAATTTCACTTGTATGTGCAAATAGCAAGACAAAAATCTCTTTTCGCAAGTGGCCCCTTATCACTTGTCATCTTCCTCCTCTCCCAGCTCAACCTTGTTTTGTGAGCACTTGAATTGCCTTATGAAAAAGTAATAATAATAAAAAACAGAAACGAAGCCAGCACCGTTTGTCCTCTGGCAGACTCAGGCCTCCGGGAGGAGTTATGAGCAGGTAAAATTGACAGCAGGCTGTAGCTGAGTGAGTGTCTACCCTGAGGATCAGCTCCCCGAGTCCTGACACATGCTGTCACCCCTGTTGCCCCAGCAATAAAGGATGCATAGGCTGGGGGAACAGTGGAAGAGAATCTTTCCTGAGCACGCACCAAAGACGACATTGAGAGCCCCTTGTTTGGTTAAAGCCCAGCACCAACTTTTATTCTTGAGTCAGGATGTGTGAAGAATTGATTATTTTTTTTCCAGAGTTATCTGCTAAATTGGGAAAAACAGTGATGACAGCAACAGAACAACAAAAACAACAATAAAAAAATTGAGCTAATTGTAAGACTGGAAGGGGAGAAGAGGAGAGAGGAAAGGGTTTACTCCTGAAATAAGACATGTCATTCTGCTCAACCCAAAATGAAAAGTTCTGTTGCAGGCGTTTGTAAGGGGGGAAAAAAAAGAAAAAAAGAAAAGAAAAATAAGGTGAAATCACCAGGGCAACACCGTCACCCACTGTTTCCTCAGTACCTTGGAGGTTAGCACATTTAACCCTGGCTGTCACACAGCCCTGTGTCTGAGCAGGTGTGAACCCATTTGTAACTTTGATGAGGTTGCTGAGCTCACAGGGCTCCCACTTTATATATATATTTTTTTTTATCTGTACATAATTTATGCACATTTCTGGGGGTGTGTGACAAACTTCAGTTAAATTCCTCAAAGAGCCAATAAGAATATTAATTGCTGTAGCCATCCTGCTTCCAGAACCTGGGCTCTGATCATCATGTCCCCTCTGTTAATACCCCTGACTGATGAATGGCTCTGCCCGGTATTTAAATATGCCTGTTGAGATCTTAAACTATTTAATGTGTATATAAAAGTATAAAAATAATTCCACGGAAAGCTCCATCCCAAGAAGAGGGTGGTGCATGATTGTGGGTGCTTTAGTTGAATCCATTCAGGAGTTTTATCCCAGTTTACCAGGTGCTGCTTGTACCAGTTTTCCACTGTCTGAAATGGATCTGCACCACTGGGATGTAATATTTAAAACTGGGCCAGATCATCACATTTGTCATTATGAACTGGGAAAAAAATTACTCTGCAACTGTATTGCATGGAAAGATGTTGAAATAAGAAATGCTCTTCTGAGCAATCATGGAATATTTCTATAAATTTTGTACATGAGTCTTGGCTAAAGCCTTTTCATTTTTTTTAATAAAGATCACCATATCTGTTTCTATTTGTAGTTTACATTTATAATCTGAAGTTGTTTATCTAGAGGTTAAAGTAGAGGTGTTTTTTCAGCTATCATACTATGACGTTTTTGTTGCATCTAAGATAAAAACATTATAGGTTTATAATTTTCTTTTCTAGAAGTCTGGATTTGTTCATTGTTTTCCATTATTTCAGCAACAAACATCATTCCATTACACTTTGTCAGGAATCCCTGAGTATAATCCTCAGGTTTTTTACACACTAAAGACAAAATCAGAATCAACAACCTACCAGCTGAAATCTATGAAAACCTTGCAAACCAACACATCTGTTTCTATGAACACAGTAGCCATCCAAAATACATCAGGAAAAATTATGTTTTCCAGCCATGTCCTTAGACACCAATATGTTTACTTTGAGAAGAACACTCATGGTACCTACCTAAATAATTAAAAGGGGAATTTTATCCAACAAGGCCCTTTTCCAGGGGAGTTGACACTTTTGAAGGAAACATTCAAATCCATCACGAGAATTACCTCCAATGTCTTACAGGCCATCCTGCCCTGGAAGCTGTGTGGAAAATCGATGAACAATATGATTAAGCGACATGTTTAATTATACATTAAATTTATATGGTTAGATCATATCTGCTCAGAACTCTCCCAACCATTCACAGTTTGCAAATCTCCAAACTCATCAGAAAAAAACCTCCCTGAAGGCCAAAAAAACATGACAAAGGGGTTTAGATCATAATTGAGGAAGGAGTTTACACAGTACTAAAGCATCCCCACTACAACCACAGTAAATATTCCCACAGTGGACTCATAAAGCCTTTGGTCTTTCATCTGTCTTTTTGCAGAACATATTACACTTCATGAATCTCACCAAATGTCTTGCTTGTGAAATGAAAACATAGGAATGAACCATGCAGACAATAAATAATGGACAAAACCATCTCCGACTGGGGAGACATTATTTCCTACAGAACAATTGCTCACTACTCTTTTAATCCTGAGCATCAAAAACTACTTACAAAAGCCTTCTCAAGTTCAGTTTGAGAAGAAAAATTTGTCACCTGGTTCATCACCAAAAACCTGGATTAAATCAGAGTCATGATTTTGTCATGCATTATAATATTTCTCTCATTGGCCATCAATATCTACATGTTCCTCAGCAACATTCTTTCCATTCCTTGGTATCAATCAACTTTTCTAGAGTAATGGCCTGATACTTATTTAATGAAGATAATAATTTATTTTCAGTTTAAATTCATCTTTAAAATTCAGAACTTTGTTTTTATGTTCAAAAACATCCCTACCTTCTGGTCTGCACTAATTAGTCTAATAAAAGTTGCTATCTTTACTTGCAACTCCTCAATGCTTAAAAATAGTACATATTTCTACTAGTTTTTTTTCTTTTTAATTTTAATAACTAATCTAAAACATTATTTTGTTCCTTACTATATGAACATTTTTTTTTCAGTAAAGAAGTTCAATCAAAAAAAAATTATAAAAAAATCTTGCAAAAACCCCTAATTCTGTCTACAATTATTTTTTAGATTCAGCTGAAAGTCCATATCTTTCTGTAGTTCTTTCATACAGAAAGACAATTTTAGAAAGAAATTTTAACCAAAATCCATTTTCAGCTAAGGAAAGTTGGGGTTTTTTTTCTAAAGCAATTATGGAAACTTTCAGGATCCATAGGATGCTTTAATTATCAAATGATGTCCAAAAAGTCAGTGGCTGATATGCAATTAAAGGTGATCGTTAAGAGAAGGAATGTCTTACATTATCATGATTCCTTTCACCTCCTTTAGCCAACAGCATTGCAGTGCAGACATTTCAGCATTTGTCAAGATGACTTCCACTCTGCCCCTGAACATTTCTAGGTGCTTTAGATTTGGTTGAGATCAATCCAGCTGTCAATATATCATTATTAGAATAAGGAAGCTGGATATGTGGTGAACTCGACACACCATCGAAAGGCCCAGCAATGTTTAGCTGAAGTATCTCCTTGTGATAAGCTTTCAATTTCCAGCTCCCTATTTCCTAACAGAAGCTGATTGCATGAGTTTTCATCCCCAGGATTTCCACATACAGCGTATAGACTAAATATCAAAGGTCTCTGAACTGAGAGTGATATTTACCCACAGTACACGTGTCATTAACAGGTAGATACGAAAAGATTGATCTTGGCTCTGGCTTTAAGAAAAGATCTGGGAGCTGTGTGTGTACAAATTTTGTTACCAGCAGAAGTATTATCCTTTTTAAATGTTGGAGCTTCACATTTAGCTATATACATCATGTTGAATCTGCCTTCTTAGCTAAATCATAGCAAATTGTTTCAGTTGACCAAATTGTTAGTTTTACTTATGAACACACTTTGTTTTGCATCATATGAAATGTATTTTGCAATAGCAAATGTGCCAGTCAAGGCTAAAACCTTAAAAGATAGCTCTAACCAAGTGGATGTATTGCTGAGCAGTCTAATCCCTCATGTATCATCTGGGGTTACTTGTAACTTCAATTCTTGCCCGTTTTTACCTGATTCAGAGCAGCAATATGGAATTGAATCACTTGCTTGAAAAGATGGGTGTTGCTGCATTTTGGTCTAATGATAGCACAACTTGTATCGAAATCCTAGTCCTTTCAGGAAACTCACCCATGTGCTGATGGCACATTATGGTTGCAGTCTCTGATCCACATCCTCTAAACTATTTTCAGAAGTGAATAATTTCTTCACTGAAAGGGTGGCCAGGCATTGTAACAGGCTGGCCGGGGAAATGGTGGACCACCATCCCTGGAAGTGTTCAAAAAACAGGCAGATGTGGCACTTGGAGACACAGTTTAATGGTGGATCTTGCAGTGCTGGATTAATGACCAGGTTTGACGATCTTAGTAGTGCTTTCCAACCTTACCAATTCTATGATTTCCACATGAGCAATGGAGAGAAAATATTCTCAAAACCCCTGTAAAAATAGTGCTGAGAAAACTTTGTTGACATCGTTTCCATTCCAATTTATCACATAGATCCCAGTCACTTGTTTGAAATGTGTGTCTTGCCCTTTCACAAGCACCTTCTCCTTCATAAACATGTCACTACCTCCCACTTTAATAAGTTTCAGAAACACTGGAGAAAACCACTTGAATGCTTATAAAAAAAAAAAATTCCCCCAAGAGAAATGTCTCCACCCCATTTGATGCAGACTTGCATATTTGCAAAGTTTTCAGTAAATATGAGTCACCAAAATCATTTGGCTAAATTTTACTTGGAGTACCAGCAAACTCAGCGATTCCATCTGCTGCCTCCTGGCTCCCCAGACACCTGCACTCAACCTGTTCCTCTTTGACTCATAATCTGCACAACCCACACAGGATCTGAGAGGGCAGGGCTGTGCCCTTAATCACAGCATTGTCCACTTCACAATTAACACTTACTTGTTGTGTTGAAAGATTACTTTGTCTTGCTGGAAATCAGAGCTCTTGAACAATGTACAATTACTGCAGGTAACTAAGATATCAGATGTAAGGTATGAAGTGCTTTGTTCTTGGTAAAATTGCGTTTCTTTTGTTCTTTGCACTCCCCAAATTCCCCAAGCATTCAGTCAGACATTTATAAAGGCAAGAAGAGAGTAGTCTAACTCCTCAATTGATGTAGTTTTGCAGGTGTGCATATGAGAGGAGAAACAATTATAAAAATTATATATACAGACAATAAAGTACTGCAGACGCAGTTTAGAATACCTTAGAAGAAACACTAGTGAGCAAGAAACACACCCCAATTATTGATTTTATTTTACTGAGTAAGGAAAAATGATGAATTGTCCTCTTCTATCAGGTGGCAATAGCTTGTTGAATGCTGGAATGGATTGGATTTCAAGATATGGCTGCACATTATTATCTTTTATCACTGTCACTTTCAAGCCTGGAAGATTTCATTCACTAAATGAAAACCACAATGGAAGATGCCATTTTATTTTGAAATAGGTTTATACATTCAAAATTATCCTTGGCACTCCAGTGTTAATATCCCTACAGTGATAATTTTAAACTCTATCAGTGGAAGATGGAGGGATTAAGACTTCCAAGGATGTCAATCATTCCAGCAACCCTCTCCCCTGCTTGTGTTATCCACTGTAAGAGCAGAGGCTGCAGATTTTGTGGTTTATGACATACATCTGGAATGATACACTCCTTAGTATATTAATTATGCAGCTTGATATTTGTCTTGTATGATTATTTTTTCCTTCAGCTAAAAATAATTTAATCACACATTAAAGTCATGAAAATTCCATCGCTTTTGCAGACTAGATTCTCCAGATTTATAACCTACTTACCTCACTTGGGTTTGTTTTGAGATTTTGAGATTGGCCTTATTTATTATACAGTCTATAAAGTAGAATTATTCTAAATCACTCCTGTGGAACCATGAAAATGAAACCTTGGATAGGCAAGAGGATTTTTATGACTTTTAATTAGAGCTTATGTTGAAACTTCAAATGCTACAGCAAAATGTTCATTGAACAGCCTCTACTCAAGCTGACTACAAAGGACAGAGCCTCAGCTGTGTAGAGATGAGATGTTACAGCTTTGGAGCAGTTTTAAATGACAATATCAATATTCAAAATCCTTAGCTCTTACTTAGCCAGTGGCTTGATATAGGAATTCTGTTGCTTTATCCCCATTTTAAAACCAGCCAAGTTGAGGGGATGTGAATGCTGGAATTGTTGTACTTGGCTCCTTTCTACAGCAGGTTGGTGGCAACACAGTCACGAATTTGTCCAGAATTTGCTTACAGGCTGTCAATCTAAAGTCAGCAATGATGACAGCTGGACAAAATTAATCCTTATTCTTCAAGACGTCAGCTAGTCAGTCATGACTCAGGAAGTTTGGTTCACCTCATGGCCAATCAGCTCACAGTGTTTATAGTTCTTTTTTTCTGAAGTATCAGATAATGCTTTGTTTTCAGCAACCTGGGCACAACTGATATCTTTCTTCTGAAGACTGGAAATCTTCCATTTAACTGTAGTCTTTGAACTTAAAATGCTTTATGCATGTGAAACGTAATGGGTTATGATATGCAGGGAGCCAGGCTAGATGATCTAATGGGACCTTCTGTCCATAAACTATCAAAATATTAAACCTATGAAATTGTAGAACACAAAATGCAGGATAATCTTAGGTCAATGGGAGTGGTGGAAATGAAGCATCATATGTCTGAGAATTTCACTCAGGCAATACCATTACATAGGATAATAAAAGAAAGAGGAAGCAGCTTTAGGGCCACTTGACCGATATCTTCCCATATTTGGTAAGTGCACACACTAAAATTAATGTTCAAGGAATTAAATGCCTGAGAGTCAATCCAGCAAACTAAGTAAATCCTGTCTGACAGGACACTTGCAATTCACCAGCTAAGAAACATTCTCAGCACTGTTTCAATAAGCTTCTGTATGCAAATTTAACTTGATGTACAGACGGGTACCAATCCTGTAGCTCTGTCTCAACTGCTAGTGACTATAGATTTTTTGGCAGAACGAGGGAAGAAATTGTTTTTTAAATTCATAAAGTTTTAATATTTAGAGCAAGCATCTAATAGAGTTTGAGCAAAATCCTTTTAAGTACATTTCTCAGTTACTTCAGCTAAGAGTCATCTTATTTCCACATATATATACACACATAATATTTATTTATAGTCTTATTATTAATTTAAGGTAGCTTTTCATAATAGTATTTAACATCTCCCAGAGAAGTGCGGTATCATGTGCAGTGTAAAACTAAAGTTAAACAGGCCTTGAATATCATGGAATTGAAGATTTTTGGTATTTGCCCTGATCAAATTCTCAGTGGCACTCCTCTGTTTCTTATCTGATATATTTTCATATGTATTGGTCCTGATTCAAAGAACATGTTGAAGCTCTTCAATCTATAGGTAACATGCCACTTGTATTTTTGTGTCTACATATTTATAAAATTCAGAACACATCATGTAGAGACACTGTTCTTAATGCCTGAGTTTCAGCAGGCAAATATCTCATGGAGCAGCTGCAGTTTATGACAGATGTCACACTTGTTGTCCTTGATCTAGTTGGTATGTAGAATATCACCACTCATCTCTAGGCTGGCTGTAAAGGATTTCTTTCCCACACAAGCAGGTGATGAGATGGTCTGTACTGAGCTCCCATTCCTAGATGCAGACTAAATGCAGCTCTGGACCTCAAGACCGACAGAATGGGAAAAAACAGCATGAAGGTCTGCATTGAGACCCAGGATTCATGTAGGAAGCCAGGGAAAATCCTTTCTCCAAAGAGCCCTTGCTGTAAGAAACAAATGCTGGGATTTGAAAGCTCTTCCCAGGGCCACACACACACACCTGTCAAAACAAAATCTAATCTCTGGACTTTCAAGTCATTGCTCGCCTGCATATCTTATTTTCATGCAAGTTATCTTCCACTGGAGCATCTGTCTTGGTCATTACAAACAGGACATATGGGATGAGCCTGTCCTTGCATGGGTCTGCATGCCTGAAAATTTCCACCTTCAGTGTTTTGATGTTGCTAAGATCAAAGGCATTTTTTTCCCTGCCAAACACATATCTAATGAAGGCAAATACATACCTGAAATCTAAAACTCTTACAGGTGGGGCTTCTGGGACTGTAGTTCAAAGGGGTTTTGACTGAAAAGTTATTAAAAATATGCTTAAAATAATTTTGAAATATTAATTTTGTGTGATGTTTCAAAGAGAGTTGCCTCTCTTCCCTGACATAACATATAGAATAATTGAAGATTATTTACATTTATTAAGTGTTCTGGTTTAATGTGGAAGGCAGCTAAACACCACACAGCCTCTTGCTCACTTCCTACACCACAGTGGGATGTGGGAGAGAATGGGGGAAAATAAAGTAAAACTTGTGCTTTGACATAAAGACAATTTAATAAAACAGAAAAGAAAGTGAATAATGATAATAATAATGAAAGAACTAGAATATACAAAAGAAGTGATGCCCAATATAATTGCTCACATGCATGACATCATATTGTATGTGATGAATTTGAGTCACCTGTCCTGGATGTGTCCCCAGCTTCTTGTTCATTCTCAGGCTCCTCACTGGCAGAGCAGTGTGAGAAGATGAAAAATCCTCTACTTGGAGTAACTCTACTTAGCAGCAATTAAAACATCAGTGTTTAATCAGTGTTACTCTCACCCTAAATCCAAAACACAGCATTGTACAAGCAACTGAGAAGAAATTTAACTCTATCCCTGAGGAAACCAAGACTGTAAGGCATGTGCCTAATGAAAATTTCTTATATGATGCCTTTTAATGTGTACAAAATTCCCAAGTTTCTAAGTTCTTCAGCATTTAATTTTATTTTGTTTTCACAGTATCTTTTCTGCCTTCTCTGTGCAACAATTAGTAACTCACATAGCTTAGAGAAAATAACCTTACTGCATTACTTCAGAAGCACTTTTTGATTTTGGTGGCTCTCTTTTCTCACTGTCCATGTGAAACACTGAAGAAGGAAGTGCCTGAAGAGTGAAAAAGGGCTGAAGTCTGGAATAGCCTGAAGTCAGACCATGAGGGCAATTCAGAACAAAAGAATGTGCCCTGTAAACATTTCAGGTCTCAAATTCAGACTTAATATTCTATTTTAATTTTGTACTCTGCTACATAACCTTGAGGAAAATAACTAAGACTTCATGCCTCATGTCTAAAGGGAATAATTGTCAGTTATAATAGTAATAAAATCTTTGTGTTGGACATAAATGCATGAAAAGATGGATATATTTGGGTTGTATGATAACGGCAGTCTCATAAGTAGCTTGGATGAATAATGTACTCAAGTGCATTACATGGACCCCCGGTTTGCCTTTTAGAATCAGAAATCATTACTCTTTCTACAGCTGTTATTATTGTCTTTGATAACTTCAGATCCCTCTGTGTGTTCCAGCAATTAAGCTACATGTTAACTATCAGCTTGACATTTTAGTTTGAAGCTATGTGTTTGACAGTGGCTCTTTAAACCAACAGATCTGAACTATTTTTAGCAGAGCTTTATTTAAGATTATTTGTTTTGCTGATAAGAATGCTACAATTATATTTACAGACACTAGTCTGTGGGTATCAAAGACACCATTAATAAAAAGCCACCTTGAAATGAGTGCCCCTTTCCATGATGAGCTTCATTTCCACCTAATGCTTAATTTATAGACAGATGCTAATAAAGGATTTATCCTGGCAGGAAGTTAACAGGACTTCTGGTGAAGTTTGTCAAACTCATCTTACATCCAAAATATTTTTCTTCTTCTTCATGTAATATAGTTATTCTCATTTTTTGTATCTTCACATTAACTTGTTAACTCCACTTGCAAACTTTCAGTGAAGCATGCAGATCTTACAGGAATTTGGACACAATATTGGCTTTTATTTGCAAAATGCAATTACAAAGGTAATTGGCTCCTATATATCTGTGTGACACTTTCTTGGCACTACCTTCTCCCATTTCTGGATTGCCTTATCCTCTTCCACTTCTCCTCAATATGTTTTAGTATTGGAGCCAATAGCCTGGTGACCATTCAGAGGTTATACTTGGCAGGTTTAGTACACAGATGCTGGATTGCAACATTCAAGGGCTTGCAAGAGTTTTTATACCAAGTTCTCGGAGCGGGTCAGTCTCTTGGACCACGCAACAATTACAAAATGACCTTTAAATATGGCGAAAGTTAACCTGTTGATGAGTAAACTCCATTCTGTAGACCTTCAGTTTCTTCTGGTTTATATTTATCTGTAAAGAATTACTTCTCACCTTCAGGATCATGTTTTCCTAACATTCCTACCAAGATGAGTCGATGGTGAACTATTTTATGTAACTTTTTTAAGATGGAAGAGTGCCTTGAAGACCACCCACCTAAGCCCCTCTGCAGGCATTGAGACAGATTACCATTTCTGCACCCTACTACAAATAATCCAAAGTGTAAAAGAAAAAAAAAAACATGCCAGGTGGCTGAAGTGGGAAGTGGGGGTAAGAGAATGATGTAAAGCTGTCAATTTTTCACCAGTCAAAAGCAGTAATCACAGCCCACAAAATGCAAACAAATATAGTCACAGTCTCCTCCATGGCAGTTTCTGAGACTTGCACAAGATCCACTATATATCAGTAGTTACAGGATAAGTACAAGCTAGATACTGCCTCACATCCTTTGAAGAAAAAAAAAAAAACAAGCAGCAAAACCAAATAAAAAACCCAATGATTCCTCCTTGAAACAGCGTCAGAGTCCCTTCAGGTGGTGGCCTTGGCAGGAAAAGGGTTTTACCATTAAAGATGTGATAGTGTGATTTTTAGATTGGCTTCAGTGAGAGGAGTTTTTTAAAAAATGCATCTCAAAGAAAAACAAAAGAAAATTCATCAGCCTCTAAAAAATCTGAGGGCTTTAGGCAAACTCTTTAATACACACATGAAATTGCTGAGGCCCTCCAAGATGAGATCTGGTTTAGATATTTTGCATTGCTCAAGCTCATCCAAAAGAACAGAATGAGAAAAAATGTCATTGGAGAATGGAGAAACTCCATTCCTGCTCGTTCTCCTTTCCGCTTTGTCACTCACTCTTTTTGACAAATGAAGATCTGTAAGATTTTTTTCAGCAGAGAAAAACTTTTAAAAAAGGATTTTTTTGGGGGAGGAGGCTTGCTTATTACTGGCACAACTAATTATCACTTCCATTTGGACTCTGCAGAGCCACAGGGATGCAATTGTCATCTCTGAATCCAGCAAAGTAGAGGCATTTAAGGATGTACCACTTCTGAAACTTTTGCCTTCAGATCTAAATGAATTCATGCAGAAGCTGGAATGATGTTTAATTCTTTGTCAGAATACAAAATAAGCCAAAATTCATGTTCTTTGGTTTTCTGTAGTTTGGCTAAAGAGAATAATGTCAGAATCCTTCCGTTATTTGTCAGGGAATTTCAAGGCTACTGTAAAACAATCTTTGGAAGGTCCATATGCAATTAACACAAGTAAGTGTTAAATAATCAATAAGCACACCTGAAAGCTCACTCAGGATGACTATTTGGAGTAGCATTACAACCTGTGCATGAAGCAATCTCTTTGTTTTCTGCTCTACTGACCAGAAATTCCTCAGCTTGTTAAGGGTTGAAGAAATTTAGGAACAAAGAGCAAGTCCAAAATATAGACAAAACTTAAATAGAAAGGATAAGAGAATCCAGACAATACTGTGTAAAGTCAACAAATGTTAGTCTGACTAATCACTTTCTTAGGGATGAATTCTAGAAGAAGGAAAAATTCTTACAAGTAATAATGAAAATTCATATTTAGCACAGGAGACATCAAAATGTGTGTCTGAATGTGCATGCATGTGTATGGCTTTTCCCACTGCAGGAGCTTTATTTCTCTTGGAAACAAAAATATGTGTGTGATTTAACTCTCTTACTTTGCTTTGCAATTGGATGTTTATGAATAGAATAACTGCGGCAGCAAATATGTCATGAGCAATCAATAGGTTGTCATATATTTGTATAAAATATTCATCAAATAGCTCGAAACTGAACAAACTCATAAAGAATGTTGTATCAACTTTGCTTACACCAAGCACTGTAGGAAGTAATAGTTCCATTGGCATCCTTAGGAATTCTCACATTTAAGCAAAGATGCGCAATCCGGTCCGTGAGGATTTTGTTCCTTTTTAAGAGTAGGCAATTAAGTAAATAAATACAGTAGCAATTTTCTTTTGATTATAATGCTTCCTTAACTATAGAAAAACTTACTTAGGAACACAATGGATTTTCCACTATTGAAAGATATTAAATCATATTTTTAAGGTATTGTAAAAGAGATGTTTGATGCAAAAATGACTGAGCAAGAAGCTCTTTTTGTTTTCCTCTGCTTATGAAAGAATTTAGACGGTAATTTTCCTTTCTGGTCCTAGAATTTATGAATCTATTATGCTTAAAGTATATTTTCAGATTATTTGTAAAAAAGAAGTGGAAATGGATCACTAATATTTATTGTTAGCTCAATGCAATTTGTTTGCCTCAGACGGTTCACTGTATATTCTCTATATGCACCTACAGACAGATCATGCACAAAACTTATGGAATATTTTAATGCAAGTCTAATTTAAGTGAACATAACCTTTTGATCTAAAAAACAAACAATCTAACAATAGGAAAAATTGCAATCTGTCAAGACATATTTGAGTTATTTTGCAGTAATTGGCTTGGCAGCAGCTTCAGTCACAGATTTCAGTTTCACAGATTGTCCCCAAATGAATAAAAGGTTTGCTTTGAAATATAATTAATACTGCGTTCAGCTGCAAGACTTTCTCAGGTTGTCAAAGGAATTTGAAGGAGGTATTTACAAAGAAAGAAAAAGAAAGGAAAGAAAGGAAAGAAAGGAATAAAGGAAGAAAAGAAGAAAGAAAACAAGGAAGAAAGAAAAAACAAAACATGATGAAATTGCTGATAGTGAGTTAAAAAAAAACAAATTAGACTGAAATAAATGGCAAGAGTCTTTCAGGCATTCTTTTTTTTTTTTTAATCAAATCAGCCATCAACAAATATTTCAATAATGATCCATAAACTATACAGACATGTTATATTGTCTGTTAAGCTAACATATGATGATGAAATGTTTGGTTTTGCAGTGTGCATACCTTACAAGGGAGACAAGACAAGAACCCCCTACTTTTTCAGTGCTAGAGTCATAAAAATCTGCTTCACATACAAATGCATTCATTTACACTTTAAAGCTATGTACAAATATTTCGGGTTCAGAAAGATTGTTTCAGGCAGGTTCTAACTGATACAGAGTGCAACGTACAGCAGAAATAGAAAAGTGGGTGCCATTTTGATCCTTTTCATAATTAAAGGGTTATTCTTCTCTGGGTCCTCAGCTGCTAAATACCCCAGTGTTTTCCCCACATTTTCTGCAGCATGAGGTTTCAGATGTGTACACATGGCAGGGGCTATAAATCCCTGTTGGAAGCAAAATGAAACCATGAATCTGGTGTGTGGAGTAGGACTGTGTAATCCAATAGTATCATTGAGACAGGGCCTAATGACCCCAAGTCACGGATATGGGTGGGGATGGAAAGATACCCTTGTAGGGGTGGCAAGGCCTGTTATTGCCCTCAAAGTCTTGTCACAACCCATTTTTTCCATAAAGGGTACCTGTCTGATAACTGAGAGAAGGTGGATCATGACATTTTAGGTGCCAAAACTCCATGGCCAACTAAGCACCAATCTACACAATATTATAAAATTACTTTGATACTTTCCTGCATCTCATAGATCAGCAGTTGCAAATATATGGCTTTGCAGAGCGCTCTTTCTCCTAGTTAATAATTAAGAGTAACAGCATTCCTAGTAGTGACCATGAAGAGTTCAAATCAACAAAAACCTGTAACAAAAATACAAACATATAAATAATATAAACAATGTTTCCGTGGATATTATTGTGTAGCAGCACCTACCACACTGTTTCCTGATGAAGGCCATTCCTGAGCTCATTTTGGAAGGTGGCTCTGGTGGATATTGCTCCTTCCCCTGCTTTCGTGTTCATTAGGGAGGTCCACATCTGAACTAGTCACACTGCAATCCCATCATGGTCAACGAAGAAAATTCAAAGTTCAGTTTATCCTATGATATATGAGATGAACCATCTCTTTTGATGTACAAAAATAGAAGGCCACTTCAGACTGTCAGAAAATTAAGATGGAATAAGAATCAAAATACTTTTCAGATTAAAACTTTACTTATGAACACAATTAGCAAGAGTTGATGACAGAATAAGTCTTCCCAGAAAAAGCCTAGAAAGAGACTCCTAAATGTTCTAAATGTCCAAAATGAGTTCACTTTTCTCCAGAACCCAGAAAATCAAAATCCTCTTCAGTTTGCCTGAACTTCATCTGGATAAATCAATCACAAAAACATCAACCAGAGCTGACTCATTGCACCAGTCTTTAAGTGACTGGCATGACAACATTTGGGTGAGCTTTCCTTTATCTCAAGTGGCTGTGGGGAACAAAAGTGTTTCAGATGTTCCCACAGGAGGATATTTGATAGTCAGTCAACACTTTACTGGCCATCTGGGACAGCTTTGTCTTAAAGATGGGAGTAAAACCTTCAAATATTACCTGCTTCATTTTCAGGAAGCTTCCATTTACCTGTTTCAGGTCTTCCAACAGGGAGGACAGGATAGCTTTGTGCCAGAATGTCTGTATGCAACATGTTATTGCTACACTTACAGTCCACCAGCAGCTTGGTATGTTTACAGTGAATTCCACATATTAGCCAGACTGTTTTTTGTTCAGATAATTACCAGTGAATTAGTTACATGTGTTGCTTTTCCAAGACAGTTTTGGGAGGGAAAGGGTGCAGCTGTAGTCTGTGTGCTTTGAGCCTCACAGAGTGGTGAGGATTAGCAAGAATCTGATACTGAGACAGGTTGATGCACAAAATGAAGCTGTTTGCAAAGGATACTGTGAAAGAGTAGAGAGAAGGGAGAGACTGAAGATGTGGCTTAGTGTATATCCTAAATCTGGCTGGAAGATGGGCTTTGAACAAGCTGTTATTTTCCACATGGGAGTAGCATTGCTACAGCAAAATGCCAGATTTCATCCATCATAATGTCATGGCTCATATTAAAATGTCTTGAGGGACCTGAGGGAGGGATGGGCAAAAGACATCAAATCAATTTTCAGGCAATTGCTACGGTTTTCAGAACCTAAGCCCTGTGTGATGGTGTTATGGGTGCACAAAGGGAGGCTGTAAATAAGGTCCATATATCAAGAAAGGAAGTAATTTAGAAAAAGGCAGTTGATTTGACTTTTGCATGAGGCTGAACATACAGTGAACTACAACCAGGTTATCATTCTAAATATTCTTTACAGATATAAGTACCAAATCCATACTTAATGAGAAATTAACACACCAGTGTAGTCTTAAAAGTGTCAGCTCAGGAGCAGAGTAGCTCTTGTTTATTAAAAAAAAATAAAGGGAGGAAAAAGAGAAAAGAGGGGGAAAAAGAGGAAAAAGAGAAAAGAGGGGGAAAAAGAGAAAAAAAAGAAAGGGGGGAAGAGAAAAAAAAAGAGGTAAAGGAGGATGAAAACGGGGGGAAATTCTATAAGGTTATTTTACATTTGTTTAAATTAGCTTTTAGTTATGAGACATGCAAGTCAAACATCATAACATCATTATATAGCTAGTTTCTTCTGGAAGATTCAGCATTAAGCTTTTGCAGGGAAAAAAAAAAGAAAAAAAGGACTTTCTTGCAAGATGCTTTTAAACACAGAGAATGGGAAATTAATCCCAGGACAGCCCTGCACTAAAAACAAGTAGATTTTGAAAGTTTTATAGTCACATAAACAAGCATAAATAGTTTTATGATGAGTTTTTCAAGACAACAAATGGTCTGAATACCACAGTGTGCAGGGGGCAATGTTTGTGCAAGATCACCAAGCAGGTGGCTGAGAAGGAAATTGATCTACCTAATGCCTTAATATTTCTGGAAGCTGCATCCACTTAGGAACTCTTCCACTTCCAGGCCTTACTCCTGGCAAAGGACCAGCATATATGAAAATCTATTCATAAGTGCCTTCATATTCCATCTGGAAACAGGAACCAGGGAGTTGCTTGTGAAGAGTCTTAGGAAAAATACTTGTTTCTCAGGTATCTGCCTGTGGATATTTATCTCCTCTGTAAGCCTTGCAGAAGGAAGTGAAAAGAAAAACATGCACGAAAGTAGGTCTACGAAAGTGGTTTTGTCTTAAATGGTCATTACCATAGGCATGGTTGACCTGCAACAATCACTAAAGAAAGAATTTTCCTTGTTAATGTGTAGTTTTTATCTTAAACAAGGAAACATCAAGATTGCTACCCAGCATCTGTTTATATCTTGTATAAAATTAGCAGCTGGCGTCAATCTTAGCCAAAGTGGACATATGGCTGTATGAAAAAAACCACTACAATACTTAACACTAATCGACATACTGGTTGGCACTAGAGCTGGGTGAATAATTCCGTTTCTTTTCTCTTTGGTAGCCAAACCACACAAAAAATGTGGGGAAATTTGGTACAGTAAAATGTTGCCGCAAAACTAAAATAAAAATTGCACAATTATTTCTGCTCGTGTTTCATCAATACAAACACATAAATTTATTTATTTTCTTTTTAAGGTTAATTGATGTTATTACTTGATCTTTTTCCTGTCAGTGTAGATGATTCATTTAAATACAAGACATTCTTCCAAAATATGAAGTCAGTTAGTTCTCGTGGAAGTAAAACCATGCATTTTTAAACAGTGAAATAAAATAGTATGACTTTCTCGAAAGACTTTCTTCATTTGTCATTGGATTCATGGCTGAAAATAGTTACTGGTTTCATCACAGTTTCCAGGGATTTAGTATTTCTCCTTTATTTTTCAGTAAATCAATAAATTCACTGTCCACTAGGAAACAAAAAAATCCAAAACAGACTGACAGTATTCATTGTCAGTCCCATCATGGACCAACATGCATGGCAACTAAAGTAAATTTAGGTTTAATCTCTGTGCATGGTCCAGCCATGTCTGATGTCCATGGGATGCTAAGAATTTCCTCCTTTAGTTTATTTGTCACACCAACAGCTTCAATGTGTAAATGAGTTTGATGCTCTGGTCTTTCTTTCAGCATAGACCTCACAATGATATCTATCTGTGGTTTCAGTACAAAGTGTCCATGTTTTGGACATTGTTCATTGTGAAATTGAACTTGCTGTGGTCAATAAGAGCTTCTTTCTAAGGAACAAAAGCAGTTGCATGGCAGCTAAAAAGTCTCTTGGAGCATAGATTATCTCTAACAAATAAACATTTGGGTTAGCACATCTGTTTCTTTTGGTGAGTGGTAAAAAAGAGTGAAAAACTCGTTCAACTGTATCTACAATCTGATAGTTATGTTTATTTCTCCAGAAACATTTGTCTAATGAAAAGCTAGCTTAATCTACAAACAGCAGAAGAGGTGGATGGTACTTTGTGAACTCTAATTTGTATATTTTTTCCTCCTGGAGTCCTTCTCTGATTTCACACCACTAGTGAAAGTGATGCTATTCATTGCTCAGGTCTTATTTAACAAGATGCAATAATGGATCCTTCTATGCAAGCCTGTTAATACGGCATTACATTCCATTCTGTTACTTGAACATAAGTGTGTTCTGGCCTCCAGATACCATTCCTAAAGGTCAGGTATCCCTTAGATTCTGCATTGTATTTTTCAGGGCTGTACTGAGGTTTTGCATAGCCTCTGGCATCTGAAATGGCACCAGACATCTCTTCACAGGCAACTGAATGTAACTCTAAGGACTGAATGCCATTCCAGCTTCAGGTAAGGTGTCTGGTGTGTAGAGTTCACAACTGAATAGGTTTCTAATATCTCTTTTTTGTCTACAGAGATTCTTATTGCCATTAAATGAGGAGCCAGCTGAATAACCCTCATCTTCATTGAGCTCAGTTTAGTTGACCACATAGGCATTTATTATTATTTGAATTGCCTGAATGTGTTTAAAATGTTCTTATGGAGCTTACATATATGATATACGACACACAGGGACCTTTGCCTTCTGGAGGAACAGCTGATATCCAGGTGGGATGTTCTGTGGTATCTCAGGTCATGCCAAAATAAGGACAACTGAGTCAAACCCTTCTGACTGTATTGGAAAACAACTTCATGTAGTTGATAAATTAGGCATTTATTGATGCTTACCATGTCAATCCCTTGGTATCTGTAGTGTTGGCAGAGGTGACACAGGCCTCAAGAAGACTCAGGCAGGCCCCTGTTTAGCAGGAGATGGATGTCAAGATGACCTGAGTTAACCACAATGTAGTTAGATATGTGTTAGACAACTGAATCCAGGTGTATCCCTGTGTCTCTGCTGTGTGGAGAACCAGTAGCAAGTTCTGCTAGCTCTCACAGAGACCCCTGCAGGATCAAAACTAATGACCAAAACTTTGAGATGAGTCCCCCCCAAAATAGGGTGTTCACCTAAACTGGGCACACAGTGAACCAATACAGCAGTAAAGCATGCCAGTCAGAGACTAAAAACAGCCTTTTAGGCAAGTGTTAATGCGCATATGCTTAAAATTCAGTATGTGCTTAAGTGATTTGCTGATTCAGACCTTGAAGTGCTCGGCCAGTCTTTCCCTCTACAAAGCTCAGATTAGAAAAACGTGGGGTTTTTTTCCATTTTTTTCTTTTTTTTTTTTCTTTTTTTCTTCTTTTTCCCAAGGCAGGAAATAATTTCTCACCTTTTAAGTGCCACTTGGCTGTGGGTACTGTAAAAATTGTTACATCTTGTGGAAGTGCCAATTAGAGACAATAATTACTTGACTTGTCCGCTTTAGCATTGAAATGCCTAATACTCTGTGTCCTTGGCAGCTGGAATTTCTATTTCTGTGCTTGTCTGACTTAGGAAATACAATGTTTTTTAATGGAACTTAATACAATGACCAACAAGAAGGTCGACCAATTTGTAGAACTTTATTCTTTCCTAAACTAATATTCCTAATATATTTCTTTCATTTATTAATTTTAGGAACCCCTTGCAGGGTAGTTCATATGATTGCTTTATATCATTTGAAATAATTCATATGAGCTGTAACTGTGACATAGATTTTATGTAGAATATATTCCTGGATTAAACATTCAAAAATTATATTGGATTATCCCATCCTATGTAATATGTTCAAGGAAAAAGAAACCATTCTGTACTAATGAAAACCTAATTTACTTGAAGTCTATGTGTATGAATGAAATGGAGTGCAATGCAGAATTACATTCTTTTATATAACTCTGACTAAGTTTCCTGGTGTTCAGGATGCAAAAGTAGAAAAACTCCAAATCAGTTAATGTATTTTGACATATTTCTGTATTTTAGCACATCCCTTACAATCTTTAAAATCATACAGATATTTTTTTCTAGAATGCTTTTATGAGCTTTTAATAATTCTCATGTGTAAAATAAAAGTTCTGTTTTAGTTGCACATAGGTACTTTCACTAGAAAATGCTTCCAACCAAATTTTACAAGAGGTTTTCAGTTGATTTTTTTTTGGTTGGTTGGTTTGGTTTTGTTGGTTTTGGGTTTTTTTTTTGTTTTTTGGGGGGTTTTTAACTAGTGCAGAATATCTTAGAGATTTTTTCAGAACTGTTCAACACCACTTCTGACTAAAGAAGTGTATGCATAGGTGGGAGTTGATTAATGGTGCTAAAAACACTTTGTGTAGGATCTTATGCTAATTATCCTTTATACCCTAACCTGTGTCAATTTTAACAATCTAAATTAGCATTTTCTCTTAGGACTGGAGGAATGTGAGAATTGTGAAATTGGCTCAGTAAGCTGAATTAACAGTGCGAAAATTGAGATGTTCTGTCTTTCCATATTAACATCTGCTGCTTGTACTAAATGTGATGTTCTAATCTAAGTGATGGAGACATTACCCCATCCATTCAGAGAGGGGGAAAAAAAGACAGAAAGAGGACGACAAGATGGGGTGGGGAAAGAGAAATGAAAATCCTGCTACACTGTAAAAAAAAGTGTAATTGGTGACAATTGTTATCGGCAGTTCCAGGTAATCATGTCTGGAATAATGGATTTTTGACATGCAAGTCTTGAAAATTGGTTGTATTATTGTTGATGCAAATAGTTTAGTTTCTTTCCTATTACTGCTATAATATAATGGAACACAATCTTGCAGGCAGTGGGTGATACAGATGGCACATTGCTCAGATAAAATCCTGATTATAAATGGTTCCATTTGGTTTATTTTATATTCCAATAGGAACATAAGTCATCCTGGGTTCATTACATTACTAAAATAAAACCCCACATTTCTGAAGAGAATAGGAAGGTTTTATTATTGTTTCTTCTTCTAAAATAGTGTGAGGATTGTTCAGGTTTTAGGTCTTAGTGAGTGGATAAGCAGCAGTAATCAATGGCAGTGAGAAGAAATTTGTGTTTTCAAAGTATAATGATCTCTCCCAGTGTTGTGAACTGCCCATTTTTGCTGATTATTATTATAATCAATACTGTCTGAAATGTTCCTGAACTTCCTGGATGGCATCTGTGCAAGAAGCAGCATCCAGGCAGCAGGGACTCGCTCCAGATGAGTGCAAGTCAAACTGCAACATCCTACAGGATGTACTTACCATTCCCAGGAGCACGAGGATGGAATGAAAAATGCCTAAATCCAGTTGATGCTTGAAGTTTCAGCTTTGTTCCCAGAATTCAGGCACTTAGAGATGAAAAATAAATAAATAGATAAGGACAAAGAAATTGACAACAACTGGACAGACACTGGGGATATTTAGATCAAATAGAGGGGTGTAAGGCACACCAGGTGACTGATGTCACATTAACTGAGCCTTAATGGAAGCAGGGATGGTCATGGCTCTCTGGGAAAAGCCAGCTTCCAAGAGGCCCCGTAGCCCTGTGTGTTCTGGCTGAGCAGGAGGATATGGGAGGACCAGCTGTCAGTTCCAGAGTTGCTTCCAACAGGTATTTTGTAATGCTGATGGCCTGAGCTCTTGGAGCAAATGGAAAGGTTGGATAGAGCCTGTTCAAGGCCTTGATTTTCATCCTCCACTGCTTGGCAGGAAGGAAAGAGGGGAAAGAGTTTCCCACTTCTGTCTTCCTTAATGCTTTTGCTCAGACTTGTAAAAAAAGATAGAAATAACGAGTTTGGCCCCCAGTCATCACTTCATTAAAATAAAAATCCTTCCTGTCAGCCCAAATGTGATCTTTAAAATCTTATTACTTGTCAGAATGCACTTTTGTCCTATTCCTAGCCAAGAACATTTTAAACTATTCCTTTTTATTTTATTTTTTTTCATCCCTGCAGCATTGCCATATGCAGCCCTTCAGAAATGTTGTATCACTCTTTAAGAATTCAGTTCAAATTGAATGTCCAGATCTTGAAGGAACACCTGCCAAAGTGGATTAAAAATACAAAAGTACCGAGGGCAGTACGGTTCCCCCAATTATGGTGTTTATATTCCTGCTTTCTTGTAAACTATCACAATCTAAGAGACCAACAAAGCAGTTTTGAAAGAGTGAATGTAAATGAGCTGGCTTTTTTGGGGGTTAAGCATGTACCTCCATTAGATACCTGCTTAAGGGTCTATCTGAAGTAGCATTCCAGAATGTAAGAATCACTCCAGCCTGAGTTTTGCTTATTCGAACTGTCTTGGACCTGGCTGAGATAGAGTTCATTCCCCCACAGCAGCCCTCACAGAGCTCTGCTCTGCACTGGTGTCTAGAAAGGTGCTTTGGAACTGCTGGGAAGTGCTGGTACAGCATCAGCACTGTCTCTCAACATTCCCCCTATCACTGGGCTGGGCAAGATCCTGGGAGGGATCACAGCTTGGACTGCCGACCCAAACTGACTAAAGGGATCTTCCATACAACAAAAACTAAGAAAAGGAACAGAAAGGGGGGAACATTTGTTATTTACAGTGCTTGCTTTGCAGGGCAACCATTCTGTGTGCTGAAGCCTTGCTTCTCGGGAAGTGGCTAAACATCTCCTCTGATGGGAAGTAGAGAACAAATTTTTCTGTCCTCTTTACTTTAGCAAACTACTTTATCTGAACCTGAGAGTTCTCTTCCATCTTACCTTCTCTGCCTTGTCCAGCTGAGAAGGCAGAGTGATAGAGCAGTTTGGTGGGCACCTGGTGTCTAGCTGAGATCTACTCACCACAGTCCTCTAAATTTACATCGACTTCAAGCAGAGCCTGAAGTCTGAATCCCACTCTATGCTTGCTACCCTAGAATGTCAGGAAATATGTTCAGGGAAGCCTCAGTTTTAATGGGTTTTTGTCGAGTTGCATAATGACCCAGGCAGGGCATAAGAGTTCTAATACAATAACATATTTATGTCCCTACAGCTGAGTTAGAGATCTCTTTTATGGTTGGACTTGATGACCTCATAGGTATTTTCCAATCTAAATGGTCCTACATTCTATGCTTTATTCTGCTGCCCAGCTCACACCAAGCTTGTGCCAGCTGAGCATACAGGCTCCTGCACCATGATGTGCTGGTTTCTTGTCTAACTCTATGAGCTGGTTATTCACTAAACACCACACCATATTTACATTTTCTTTTAGCATTGTTTGAACATCTGCAATAAGAGTGTTGCTATAACCTGATAATCACATACTGGCTGACATAAAATCAATTTTTAAGCACCTGTGAATTTTCCCTGGTTTCTTCCACTTTATCCTAAAGAACAATAAAAGTGACAAATTGCAGCTTACTTTCTCAGCAAAAGGGATTTCTACCCAAACACCCAGAAATGCTCAACAGTGTTATGTGCCATTGTTGCTCCATATAAGACAAATCTTTTCCTGCACTAACAGGCAAGTAACCCCTTTGAAACCACTTTCTTAATCCTGGATATCGCAATCCATACTGACTAGTCATTGGGCCTGTCAATCAGCAGGGAACAGATTGATATGTACAACATAACATCAGCTTTGCTGGTTTCTCCTTACAACTGCCCCAGTCTGGGCAATCACTTGCCCCTAAAACCATCTGTGAGTAGAATCTCTTAGGATTGGGATATTTAATCAATTATGTTCAGAGCTTTGACAAGAAGATGATTCTGGCACTCTCATAATGCATGCATTCCAGTGCTGAACCTTTTTGAGGAACTTTATTTTTATTAAATATGTCTGCTTTATGTTCTACAGTCTCTTGGGGGGTGAAAAGGCAAATTAATTTAATAATAGATTCAGTTTCTACCAACATCTGTTTGCAATCTGGTCAGGCTGTTATAAGTATCACTTTCCTTTGTATCAAAATGAAGTCTTGTATTACTTGCACTGAGTTCTAGAAAAGATT
The DNA here is from genome assembly GCA_013396655.1 of Campylorhamphus procurvoides. Classification (NCBI taxonomy): domain Eukaryota; kingdom Metazoa; phylum Chordata; class Aves; order Passeriformes; family Dendrocolaptidae; genus Campylorhamphus; species Campylorhamphus procurvoides. The sequence continues at coordinate 961,676 of WBMV01009266.1, forward strand.
CCACAGCTCTTTTTCTTGGGAAGGATTTTTATTCTATTTTATAATTTTATTTTCTAAAATTGAATAGCATCACTTTTGGACCTTAAAAAGCAGTGATTTAGCATTCCCCAGATAGTAACATATGCAATGGTATTATTTTTTTGCAAAAGACTGAAGAAAATAGGAAAAAGAGATACCAAGCCAAAATTACACTTTTTTCTTTCTGTTTTCCTGGAAACCAATGAAAACCAACTAGTCCTATTGTTCATTTTTTGTTGTTACTGTTTGGATTGGGGTTTTTGTTGTTTGTTTTGGTTGGGGTTTTTTTTGGGGTGGGTGGTTTTTTGTTTTCTTTGGTTTGGGTTGTGACTGGTTTTGGTTTTGTTTTGGGGTTTTTTTGAGTTCTTTGCTTCATGTTAAGGGAGAATGACTATTGGTGAAATGATTGCAAGTAGTAGAATTAGTCCAAAAAGGTTGAAGAGACAACTACTTTCAGATGTTGGGCACCATCACCCAGCAGGTCACATCCACTCATGACTTTCTGCAGTGCTGGTGAAGAACATGTGCTCAAACACTTTTCCAAATTGGAGCCACAGCCCTCAGAAATTCGAAGTGTTAAGACCAGAAGAATCCCAGAGTGGAGCAGAAGGAGGTAGGGCTGCAAAGGATATTAAAAATTTGGAAGGGCACTTTGATTTTTAGAGATTTTTTTTCTTTTTTTGGTGGGGGAGATCCTGTCTCTAGTCCAAATACCTAAAGTAGTATCCCTGGGCCTTCCCTTAATTAGTTAAGAAATTAATGTTTTGGTTGATATTTGTTCTTCTATCTTTCTACTGATGGAGAAACCTGTGGAGTGAGTGTCATTTAGTTTAGAAAGGTTGCTCCATCCTTCATGCTGAGGAAAGCCAAGAGAAAGCCAAGGACACTACACTCCAAGCTGAGAGTAACAAGCTGCATGATAATTGTGAGTCAGTTCATTCCATGGCCTCATTCCACACCTCTTTCTTTTTCTCTGCCAGCTTAAAAGTGTTCCCCTGTACATGAGAGGTGGCTTTATTACCTTCCACTCACAGTTAAAACGTTCTGCACCAGAGCTGTAAAGTTGGTCAGGAAAGGAGACCCAAACAGTAACTTTGTGTGAAGTCACTAGAGAGGAGAGAACATTCAATTTTTGTCCCTTGGGAATACTTGCTATATTCTTTATCACTTAACATTTCCAAGAATTAAAAAGAAGGATTTGCTACTAAGGCTCAGTCCGTGGTTTCCACAAGTCATTTTCACGTCAGTGATAGTAGATTGGTTTGGCTTCCTGCTTCCTTAATCTTTGGCCTCTCTGCAAATTCCCTGTATCAGATTTCTCTCTCCACTTCATAGATTTTTCTCTTCCTCTTCTCATCCCCATCCTCTAACATTCCCCTCAATTATTTTTTTTCCCAATACACAATTCTTGCCTCTAGCCATTCTTTTCCAGGGCCTGGAAGAGTCATCACCAAAGAAGGTGATGGTTACTATTTTTTCAATATTGTCTTCCAGCCTTGAAACATTAATTTTCCTCTTGAATTAGCAATTGCTTATCAACTTTTCTCCTGAAAACTCTTTTCTACTTCCTCTGTGCTCTTACACTGGCTCTAAGACAATGTGGCAAAGTACTAGAGTAACAACCATAGTAAGAGTTTTACAGATTTTGTTGAGATTGAGTCCTCAGAGCTGCATCATCTCTCATCTTCCCATTTTGTTTTTTTTTTCCATTGCATGTCTTATTTATGCATTTTATGTCCCTTCTGTGAAAATCAAAACAATGTTTTCCTTTACAACCCTCTTTGCCCTGATAACATTTCTGGCATTCTTTTACCTTTTTTCATATCATTTATTGTTCTCAGCATCCATTTGCAGAGCTGGTTTGGAATAATGGGCCAAAGTGCCAGAGGCAGAAAGACAACCCTGCCAGTTTTCCTTGACATGAAAGACTTGTACCACCCACTTCAATGCCTCGTGATGTCCAGTCAAAATCAAGATCTGAACAAGGATCTCAGGCCAAGTTCTGAGTGAAGACAAGCAAAGGTAATATGAAGATGATGCACATCAAAGGATATGACTTTTTGACACACCTCTCAGCATCCAAATTATTTGTTTCAGGTTGTTATTGTTGTCTACCATTTAAAATCCTTTTGCAATCCTGGATGCTCAGTTGCCTTGGCAGCAAAACCCATTATCCCAACACGTAGCTGGCTATTAAACTGCACACTTCTTACCAACCTCTGAGAATACCAAATGTGCCATCAGAAAGAATAAAATCCTGCGATATGTGGAAAAGAAAGAGAACTAAAACTCTCACTACAAGTTACCCAGCCATGGAACCTCAAACTTAACCCAGTTCTTTCCTTGTGACCACAAGTAGAGTTTGCTTGAACCCTGCGCAAGATTCTTACCAAGGTGAACATTAGAAGAGCTTGACACTCTAGAACACTACTGGTTCTCATGATGTTACATTAGTAAAGCCATGCCTTTTTGTGGGTTGCAATAGGAAATATTGACCAAGCCAAAATACTGTTTCCCAGTATTTCCTCAATGTGCCAGAATCATATGGGATGTCTAACTAACCGCAACCTTAATCTTCATGCTTAAAGAGGATATTTATTGATAAAGAACATTCGATTATTATTTCTGTTTGGTTTTCTTTTTTTGTTTTTCGCACTCACAGAGGGAAAGCCTAATTCTGAATGCTCTGGCACAAGGTAAGCATCCTGCCGCTTCCCTCATGGCCAATCATTCCCCAAGGCTTAACTGCACGATTCAAGCATCTTTTACCCAACAGATTGGGGGGAAGTGAGGTCATGAGCATCTCTAGCTGCAAGATCCTGGCTGTAAGGAAATAATGGTAGTTGCCCAATTGCTGAGAGTTGTGTCCCTTGACAAGTGTTATCTTGAGTTTCTCTGGCAAATGATAATAGATAAAGAATCTGAAATACAGGGATCTCCACAAATCCACCTACCACCTGCAGCCCATCTGCTTAGCAATGGTGGGCACGGGGAACTAAATATTTAAAGTTGTATTTAGCATGTAGCTGAACAAAAGTAACCTCTCAGTCCTAACATACTCGTTCCAAAACCTCCACATTTTTTTAGTGTTGACCTCACAGCCTTGCAGGATGGTGCTTGTATGTGACCCATGGCAATGCAACATGACACTGCTCAGTAGCACAGCACCACAACACTTTGCTAAATGTAGAGAAGTTTAGGATCCTCTTTTCTTTAAAAGATGGATTTCTTCTGTGAAACTTTCTCTGTAAGATAATAAGACCACTAGTTTTTTCTGGACATGGAAATAGTTCAATACTTCTTTAACTTAGCTTTTCCTCCATAGTTTTATTTTTTCCAGCCCTTGCAGGCCAAAATTCCATAAGGTGCCACCTGACCTCGAGAAGCCATTTGGAAGAACATGACCTGAGAGTGCAAACATTCTGAAATAGATGGAGATTAATTACATGGGATTATAAAGAGATAGATGAGAAGTTAATGGAAAGTAAATAGACCTGGGTTTGACCTCTTTTCTGAAAAAAAAAAAAAAAAAGAAAATCCCCCAAAAACCAAACCCTGTTGTATGATCTTGGATAATCCTATTTAAGCCTTTGTTCTTTCTTTGTTGGCTGTATCGACTTTGTCCTTTCCAATACAATGCTCTCTGGGACAAGGACTGTTTTTCCTTTGTCTGTACAGTGTCTAAAACAAGACACTTCAGCCTTGGTGGAAATCTTCAAGTGGAATTGCAAGGATAGTAATTATGGAGTCTTTGTACTCAGTGTCACAAGCCCTTAATGAGTTAATAGAGAAGTGTCAGTATTAATATTGAAGGAAGGAAAACAGATATAGCCAAGAGGGGGGAAAAATCACCTTCAGTGTTTGAAAAATCCATAATAGAGGAAGTGTTTCTTATGTAGTCTGTTTTATTTAGACAATAAGACATTTGTTCAAATTACAATAGACATTCAAACACTTCTTATTAGGAACTTTAAAAACCTCAAGGAATCTTTCTTTCCTTTTTTCTATTGAAATCTACAAGAAAGAGAGAAAGGCCTTTGCTTTCTTATTGCCCTGAGACTTTTCTATCAGTAAATGAAACGTTTGCTCAATATAAGGGTTTGTTTTTTATATCAAAGTTTTTTTGACCATACCCATCCTTTATAAACATTTTCCAGCTTCTTCTGTGTCCTTTCCTTTTTCTGAAGAGCCTCAGCTACTCAACATGGAACGTGACAATGAGTGCAGTGAACCAAAGGCATTGTACTGAATATCTGCATGTATTTGAGAATGATAAAAATGATAGAACCTAAGTCTGCAGTGCTGGAAAGCATACAACTGTGAAATCCTATTGATATAGAAATGTTCTCCTGGTTCACAGGCAAAGCCTCTTGATGGGGAATGAATGTGTTTACATATCTTAATTTCTTTGAGGCAGAATGTTTACCTTTTTAGCTCCTCACTGTGAATAAAAACCAGGGCTTACATGATCACTGAAAGCAACAAAGGATTTCAATGAGTTTGTAGCATAATTTCCTCGAGCTTTCAGGACAGTGCCGCAGAAGGAAAACAGCATATCCAATAAGCTTCTTTTTGTGAGAAAGCTGGAGTTAAGAAGATGTGGACTAAGAGAAGGATCCCGCAAGTGCTTATACTTGTAAGTAGTTCTTATGCTTCTAACACATAAGCATGATGTATTTGAAAAGCCCAATTCACTTCAGTTGGACCACTTATGTGTTTAAATTGGCCACATGCTTGGTGTTCTGCTGTGCTGACATGCCCAATCTGATACTTACGGTGGAAAGGAGGAATGCATTTGATTAGGATGAAGAGAAGCCATTTCCTGGACAAAGGGATTAGACTGCAGGAAATTCCTAATATTGTGGGGAAAAAACTAAATTGCAACATTTGTCTCTAAAAGTTTCAAAAGAGGCAACATTTTCAGCAGCAAATCGCGCGAGCATGAGTTAATTATCATTTTAAAATACTCTTCGCTGAGTGATCCCACTGACTTTCCTCGGGGTACAAGCAGGTCAGGAGCAACTGATGAATACACACTCTGCCCCTCAGCAGCGACACCTTTTTGTTCTCTTGAGAATATCACAGCAGAGTATTTCTGGACAGCCAATTGTGAAGTCCCACCCGTGTCATTTACACAGCCCACATTCCAAACCCAAGCGCATACCTGACTCTAATACATCTGCTTTCCTCCTGTTAGTGAAACTAAACAATGCCCTGTGGTTTATCTGGTGATGCTTGACACATTTCAGAATAAAGAGGGGCAAAGCTTGCAGCACTGACCTGGAAGAGTGAAATGCTTGGGCAAGATGTGGATTCCTAGATTTCATAGAGATCTCACAGACATCCAGTGCTGTCTGGCCTAGGAGGTTCCCTAAATAAAGTGATGACCACATTATAGAGTTTCCAGACCTAGAAGATACCAGGAATAGAAAAATGATTTCTTCAAGCTGTGCCACAAGCCTGTCATAAAGCATTTCCCATTATTTCCTCTCATCAGGATTGCTGGCTCTGACTTTGCCAAACCACAACAGTTTTGGCATACCAAGAAGCCTACTTGTGGGTTTGACTCCTTATTAACAGAATTGCATTCAGCACAGAGCCAGAATTGAACAACACATACAAAGCATCAACTCTCCTGAATGTTTTCTTAGTCCCAAAGGTGGGAGATCCTGCAGGTCATTAGGGAAGCTCCTCAGTCACCCCATGTTTTTCTGCTATTTAACCATCCTCACTAAGCAGAGTCCTCTGCTGGAGAGAAAATCCAGTGAGGCTGGTAGTAATAGGACATGACTAAAGTTGCAGACTTGAGTCTTCTCCAATAGTATATGGAAATTTGAAAATTATTTGTCCTTTCCACTGCCCATATCTACATGATTTTGGCTTCAATGTATCCCTGTCACATCTGTGCAAGATTCAAGATTCACTCAGTTCTTGAGATTCATGGTTTCAGGATTATCTTTTACTGATATTTTCTGGAGAAAAAGAGCACACACCCTTGAAATGTCAATCCTTCTTGACACAGCTAAGGATTCTATGTCAGTGCAACTCGCTAGCGCCACTATAATACAACCAAATGTTAGGTTATACATGCTTGGTCCTGTCCCCTTATTCTGCTTCTCAAAGTTGGAGGACAAGGTCTGGTGATGGTTTGCTTTGGGTTTTTTTGAAGATATTTTAATAATCTGCCTACATCACACTTGAAAATGCACTTAGCTTTATGTATTTGGACTGTTCTGGCCAGACATCAGGTGCTAAGAAATGAGTGCTAAGAAAATTCACAAAAGCTTTTGGCTCTCTTGCATAGCAGCTGGCTGAACAGATAGGTGGTTGGGGTTTCTTTTTGCAAGTGGACAGGCCTTTGAAGTAAGTGAAATAACTCTCCTGGTTTAGATTCAATTTTCAGTCAATTGCTGGTCAGATTAGCTGTAGGACCGCAAGTGTCTTAGTGGTGATGAGCTAAAGCAATTAGATGCCTGAAGCTTGTCATCTCCTTGTTAACAGGCTCCTGGGTATGCCTGCAGCCCCCTTATTTGCAGAAGACTGTAATTCAAATGACATCTGTGAGTTATTTATAGGAAACCAGTGCTGGAGCTGTAACCCATATAAAATCAGCCACTATTTTAACTCCCTGAATGAGACACAGTCTCAGAGTCTCCTGTGCTTCAGGATGCTCCTGATTTCAAATGTAGGGTCAAGACTGACCTGGGCTTTTTGATTTTGTCTTTTGTCCATCTGTACTCAGAAATCATTCTACTGCTCTGAGTTTAAAGTCTGCTGAAGGCTTGTTCCTGGGTATTTTGAGTGTAAGAAAGTGAAAAGAATGCAGAAATAAGCAGGGGTCAGGGTGCAGCCTCAGGACCCAGTCAGCAGAGAGCTGCTGGCCAGCTTTGCAGAGCCAGTGATTCTCAGAGTATGTTCACACACAGAGCTCAGAAGGAAAGCGCTCGGGCACCGGCAGGGACATTCAGGAGCATATCTGCTCAGTCAGCTGCAGAGATGGAAACACTGGGTAACAGCAACATTAACTGTGAGAAAGGAGCTGCATCTGCCCTGTCACTCATCAGCAGACACATTTTCCCTGCTTGTTGAATTCATCCACTGGTGTCATTGCTCTGTGGCTCATGCTGCTCCTTCTATCTTCACAGCAGCACAAAATCAAACTCTCTTCCTTTCCTCCTGCAACATACAGGAATAAATCACACCAGTCCAGCTTGTCTAGTCCAGGATGGCACCGCCTGGGTTAAGCCTGAAGAATAAATATGGTAAATTTGGTTACTTTTGTTTATCAGAATCCCTGTTAATAACCTGCCCTTCATTCCCATTCCAGCTTCCCTCCCCCCCTAAAAATTACCTGGAAAGAAATAATCTTCTAGTCAGAGAGAGATGTTTGAGTTGTACAAATTTAATTAGAGTGCAGAACTAAAAATTAGAATTGTGTCAGCCCCTTGGTCTTAATATGTACTAAAAGTGTTATTTAAAAACAGGTGTAATTTACTTTGTAGCATAAAATCGATCAGATCAATGCATATCAAAATGATGCATGAATGCTGAGATTATGGTAATTAATTAATCACCTAAATGTATGTTTAAAGTGACGCTTGACAGAGAAGAGACAAGAAGTTAAGTATTAATCATTAATCCTTGCAAAATTGCATCTATTTTAGCATACTTTCTGTATGTCTTTCATAATTCTTCAGAAATACTAATAAAACAAATAAGTTTTGACTCTGAAAATAGTAACCAGAAAAGCATATGGGGATCCACTTTTATTGTGGCTCAGTTATCTCCAGGATAGATGTGTTTCTGTTATGCACAGGAAGACACCAGACTGACATATCCATTCAGGAGTGCCAAGCCATGTTCACCCTGACTGCTATATTGCTTCCAGTGAGAGGTTCTGTCACCAGATCTTAATTAAGCCTACTGTTGATAAAGCACAAACCAGATTAAACACAACACATTCTTCATTCCTACAGTCATTCCTCAATGACAGCAGGAATCAGAAGTAGAACCAGTTCCCACTTATAGGTAGAAACTATTTGTATTTTGATATTTCTAAGGGTATGGGCTGTGATCAACTCTTAAAACCTCAATTAACCGTTGCCATCAATTTATCATTTTTCACATTTTTGCAAGAGAGAATTTATATATTTATTTTATATGTTCATATATTTATATGTCTATATACCTGCTAGGAATCTAAACTCCTACTCTAGGCAAAGCGTTGGATGGAGGTTAGAAACCAACTTCAGATCTAGAAACTAACCTCACCCCAAAGCAGACATGTATAGTGATTTGCTGAATAACTTTCTAGTCCTCACTGCCATAAAGTAATGTAATATATATGACATATTCTGTAAAGAGAGCTGAGACATCTGGTTCACATATGGAAATCACCTCTCAGCACTTAAGTCAAAACAGCTCAGTGTGCATGTTCAATATCACAGAATCACAGAAAGGTTTGGATTGGAAAGGACCTTAAAGATTATCTCATTCCAATCCCTTGCCATGGGCAGGAACATCTGCTAGACCAGTTTACTCCAAACCCCATCCAACCTGGGCTTGAACATTTCCAGGGATGGGACATCCACAACCTCTCTGGGCAAACTGTGCCAGTGTTTCACCACCTTCACAATATTTCTTTTTCCCAATTATATGATAATATCAGTAATACTGTCTTATCTTCAATAAATCCTTAGTTTCTTAAGTCTTATGTTTCTATAATTACTTTCTGGGCTTGAAGGATGAAAATCATGAACACACAAAAAATCCTTTGCTGAACACATGACAAGCACATGAGAATAAGCCAAAAAATTCAGATATGTTCAGGGGGGAAAAAAAAAAACAAACCACAAACAAACCCCAAACCAACAACAAATTAGACAAAACAACGAACTAAAACGCACCTCTCCCCCAAAAGAAAACCAACAATAAATTCAATCTTAAAAAACCCAAAACCATTCAACCCCCCACATCCAGCAGTTTTAAAACAATTGGGAACTTTTTAACATTTAGACTGGCAGACTAGATAATTAATTGAGTTTTTGATAAACCATTTTACTCTCTTTCCATCTACTCATGTAGTTATGGAGGAAAATGGCTGAAGGAGCCATCGGGGTCAGGCAGATATGGATGTTTAACTTCCAGCACCAAAATTCCTCCCGATTAATTCCTCTGAAAAGTCCCTGTCTCCATGTGTGCTATGCAGCCAACAAATGACAGTGGCACAAGACTTGTATGGTAGTAATATGAATATTTATGTTCTAGACTACAACGTGGTTTGGAAATTTAGGAGCCTTGGAATTAACTTCCCAGCTTTCCTTCCAGACAGCTGTGAACCCTTCAAAAGTCATTCCATACACTCAAAGCAGCTTCACAAGACTTTCTCTTTTATCTTATTTTTTTTTTCCGGAAGTCTGGTCTGCTTAATTTATATATTCTCCAGGATGGAGAATATTTTATTATGCACAGAAAAGGATCTTGATCTCGCAGGATGTCCATGATTTGCCATAATACAAACGACATTAATCTCATATATCTTTGCCCCTTTTAACCTGCTTGTGTGTATGGGCAAAACATCTCATTTGGTGAGAGCATTTTGAAAATGAGTGTTATCTTCTGAATTGTTTTCAGATGATGATTTCAATCCATTTTATGGTCACCCAATGATGAAAAGTGAGCTTCATTTACAGAACAGAACTGTTTTGCAGTTGGATTAATGCATCTAATATATGAACATTAATTTCCAAAATATTTATTGTGTGATTCAGTGTCACAACCTGATGTGGCCATTGTAGTGTGGATCGACATTATCCATAGGACTGTAAAAATTCAAGAGATCCATAAAAAGATTTGACATAGTAATGCTGACAACACCCAAATGTACCTTTTCAAAGGGTATTTCTAGGGTTTAATGTATAAAATCTATGTAAACTGATGAAAAGTGAAATGTTTAATTTTACTATAATGGTTCTGCCTGAGTTATTTGGCTCTGCATGTCAGGAAAATCTCATAAATCACTGCAATATAACTTAAAAAAGTCCAAGCAAGGACAAATGGTGTATAAAACACTTCAAAGTGTCATGCAACTTCCTTTCCTCATCTGATGTTAAGCTTTTGTGCAGACACTGAGCACCAGAACACCCAATAGTGACTTGCCTCTGTTTTTAACAGCAGATCTCACACCTCCAGCCAGAACTGCTCACAACAGCCCAGCCAGAGTCAAAATTTGGGCTTCCAGTTCCAGATGCAGAAACAAATCCAAGATGGGATGAGCTTGGGGCTTATGATGGAGAAAAGCAGTAGTTACTGCACTGAGTGCAAACAGAGATCTGAAGGTGCATTTGAAGTCCAAATGTTGGAGTCTATGATCAGAGCATGGCATCCTAAGAAGAGCTCCATAGAAAAGGGAACAAAGTTGAGAAGAGCTGCTATAAATCTCATGCATATGCTTTTGCGTGTGGGTTCATGAGCTTGCACATGCAGCAGAGCGTAATATCTCCTCTGGAGTAATTTTTGTCATTTGGAATGAATTGTTTAGTGAAACCAAACAGAAAAACCAAAAAACTCATGCAAAAACAAAGAGCTTGAAAGCATCATTCAGGCACTGCATGGCCTAGACAGTGCATAAATTCTCTACTCATTATTTCAGAAAAAATTGTGGCTGCCCTCTTACCAGTTTATGCTGATTGTCTTCCAAAATGAGATATTCTTGACTGTTTAGCACAGAAGGGAAAAGAGCGTTAAAGTCTAAGTGATGAAATAGCAGACAAAGTAGATGCCAAGGGCAGGCTGGTGTAAGTCTCCCCTATAATTATAAAATTATATGAAAGATAGCTTCCTAATTTGGCACTGATTATTTTTTGACTTCACAGAACTACAGGGATAATTCATTCATTGCCCTCTTCTGCTCCCTTAATTAGGTATTTTTTAAGAAATCCCTTCTTCAGCATCAAAGTTGTCATGAAGCAGGGTTAAGACAAGCTTTTTTTTCCCCTCATAATTATTTTAGATAGTAATGGCAGGATATTGAAAATATTTCCTCAATGGAGGAAAACTTTCTGCACCTTCAGAGTACCCCAGCCTATACAAAACTGCTGCATAAAGGCAAAGTAAAGTTAAAGCAAAGTGAAGTCCCTCTATATTTCACTAGATGCAAGAGCAAAATGTGATATAGTTCTTCTAAGTTGTCAGTGGTGTCCTACAGGATATCTGGAACAGCAATGCTAGTCCTGGGAATAATTATTTGCCCATATTCCAAATCTAGTGCCCAGATCTCTTTCTTGTTGCAATGGTGCTTTATCTGCCAAGTTCTGGGAACTAGTGAGTGGGTAATGTTGGCGATTAACACAATGAAAGAAATATTTGGTTCAGAGAAATGAAAAAGTATTAGCAATGGGTAGATCAACATGTTTCTTGATACTTTCTCTGTCTATTCATTTTACAGTAGGCACAGATTGGATATATTGAATAAACAGCTCCTGAAGCAGAAATGGAGGGATCTACACTCCAGAATAATACCCTAAGAAATTTGGCTCACCTCAGCTTTTTGCTTTTAAAAGTCTTGCACATCTTTCTGCACCCTCTATAAGCGTAGGTGTCACCACCTCCTCCTCCTCCTCCTGGTATTTTGCAGAAAAATGCCTATCATCAGCTCTGCTTTACACTGAAAAAAATCAATGTTCTCTTTCTGAGTGTGCTCATCACATTGGGCCCCCAAGGGATGTGTGATGGAGGAAAGCTTTGCTGATGTGTCCTGGACAGGCCTGGCAGTCAGACATTGAGCCCTGCCAAAGTAGTGGCAGCTTTGGAGACAGCACAGAGACTACCAGGCATGCTGGGAATTATTTAGTGAAGACACAGATGCCAGCAGATTTTCAAAAATCTAAATATTTATGGAGATTTACTTATTCCGGGCAGGTGACCTGAGAACAAAGCGATCCAGGGGATGACTGAAAACTAATGACCTGGGAGTCACACCTGGGTATTCTGAGCATCCAATTTAGTTCTTAATCACAAGCACTTTCACAGATCAAGTGGGACTTAAGGTTTGCACTTGAATTGCCAAATTGCAAGTCTCCTCTCTTTTAATTTGACACATGTCTAATAGAGGAATGCATGTGAGAAATCAGACTGATGCTCCTCTTGAGTGTGTATGCTTTTTCATTGATGTTAATTTTCAGTTTCATTCTAATTTGTTTTAGTGGATGTTTGGAATAAAACTGTTTCTGAGGCACTGGTTGGAGTTATCCCTTTATTGCCACATACAGTGTCAGTAGGGAGAGTACAGCCAAAAGCAGAGACATTATTTGGGATCCTCAAGAAAAGGGAAATCAGTCAAAATTCTACAAATGGTCAAAGTCACCAAAACATCTCTGTCTTGAACAAATAAATGAAAAATAATATCATTAAATGTATTTATCAGTGTTCTTTTTAATGTATTTTGGGTTTAAAGGAAATGTTTTAAATGCTGATGAATGTTGGCACTGAAGATGGCACTGAAAGAGGAAGAACAATGCTGACATTCCCTTTCTTTTTTTTTTAATATAACTGATTATTTCAATGAAAAAATATGCTTTCTTCAGTGTTCCCCACTGATCTTGTTTGTAATATTAAAACTAGAAGAAATGTCAAAAATCAAAGTGTCAAAAAAATTGGATGGGACTATAGAGGAATAATTAGCTCAGGTATTTCTATCAATATTCAACGCTCTATGGCATGCAAGAGCAAGGTGCCATTACAATTATTCCTAAGAACAACACAACATTTTCAAATACAAACTAGTTCCCCAAAGGCTTGAAGTGTCTGAAATTCAAAGTCAGTGAGTGAGCATGCAAAAGCATAGCTGAAGGGAACAAGCACTGTGAATTTACAGAACACAGTCTGACTTTCTTATTTTTACTTTCTAATTTCGTCCAAACTAAATCATTTTGATTTTCCTCACTTTCAACATTTTATCTTTGAAAGAATTAGTTCCAAAATACTTTCAAATTATTGATGTAGGTTTCGGCTAAGCATTAAATTGTACATATTTATGTATAAACACTTGATGGGAGAAGGGTAAAAAAATCCCCTGAGCATCTCTAAATCTCAAGGAAAGTATATACAAATTAAAGTTCTGTTATTTCACTGATAGGTTTGTTCTACAGAACAGCATGAACTTCATTACAAGGTAGTCAAGAGTCATAATTAGACTCTACTGAATAAGAAAAATGCAGGAAAAAATTACTCTCCTTTTTCTTAGGATCCCAAAGAAGCTCAGACTCAAATATTAGTTATTCTGCTTCAAATTAGAAGCACACTCAGCACATCAGTGGAAATGAAAGTAAAATTAGGCCAGCATGTATTAGTCCACTGCTAATAATCCCACACTACAAAGCCCAAACTCTTTCCCTGGTAACTCTCCCAATGTCAAACCAGCTTCAATTTGTGCAATGGGACTAATGAGACCTGATTCCCTGCAATCTTAGGTCCTGTCCCTCTGCACTTCTCATCAAAATGTAGAGTGGACCCATTGCAGTACAACCAAGATCCCATGCACCCCAAGATCTCTACCACCTCTCCAAGCAAGGAGCACTCATGCAGTGATGGTGCTACTGCCCCATCCCTCATTAACTCAGCTGGCTGGACATACAATGAGAAGTGCCAAATTTGCACTTTTGCTGAAAATAAACCCTTTTCCATATGTTGCACTTTGAATTTCATATTTTGAGACCTCGCTAACATGTCAAATTGGCCAATGGGTTACAAAGTTATTAGAGGAGTACAGAAAGCAGGGAATTTGTAAAGGTTCTGTATCTTGGGTTAATCAGACTTTGAGCCGTAGAACTTCACCAGCTTTTCAACAGATTCTGCCATCCTTGCCCATGGCAGGGATTTGGAACTAGATGATCTTTAAGGTCCCTTGCTATCCAAACCATTCTATGATTCTATTATTTCTATAATTTTAAATTTAGAAACCCTTGACCACAAACCATAGTTTTCATTTATCTGGGAAGGTTCCCTGGAATCATCTCTCATTCACTTACAAGTGTCACTATAGAACTACTGGCTTGGATGACACAGAGGACTGACATTTGGATCTCTGATGTTTCAATAAGATTTTAATAAAGGCCATGTTCTGTAGGTGTAGTTTTATTTTATTTTTTATTATTTTTTATTATTTTTTCTGGATTATGATACAAACTAAAGAATTTTGATTAATCTAGTATGTGTTATGGGGTTGCGTTCATAATTTTATTATTTTCCTGGTATGTCATACCAAAATAAACCTCAGGTGGAGAGGACTTTTTTTTACAGTGAGTTCCCACCATAGATCACCTTGTCAGTGAATCTCCAGCTAAGGACAGGATTAAGCCCACTTTCCAAGGAAATACATAATTTGTTTACTCAAGTTCAAGGGATATGACCTGAAATACATCCCGTATTGGAGTGGGTTCCTAAGTGCTGTCATAGGGAAAGCAAGTGATATATTTCCTCAGAAGGAAAGGGATTGGAACTAGATGAACTTTAGGGTCCTTTCCAACCCAAACTATTCTATGGTTCTATAATTTATAGGCCATGAGAAATCAACATCTGAATTTAAGATCTTAACTTTCAGAGGAATATCTGAGAAACTTCCTGGTGACTTCAACTTTGATTGTAAAAATCAATTCTACATATTATTTGCAATAAATTAATATTATTTGCAATTTGTCTTAGCAAGAAAATGAACAATAGTTTATTAAATGTTTGTTCATCTAGAATCACAGAAAATATTTAAAATTTAGGAAAAGTAAGTTTGAAAAAATCCCTGTATGGCTACTAAGAAGTTCCAAGATTTTTCCCAGAAAAAAAACCAAACTGAAATTATTCAGTGCTAAATTTTATCTCACCAGAAACTTCCATAGAAATTATTATATTATTATTTTCTAGTATTTTTTTAAAGACTTTCCAATGTGTTAAAATTTTTCTTTACTGGTGTGTTAATGTAGAAGAAGGATCTCTGAAAACACCTCTTTGAATTGTAAAACAAACAACCTGACCTTTACAAATCTACAAGATATAAATTAGCCTTGTTTCTCAAAGCTAGCATAGTAACACTTCTATGATGTTTGCTATCCACTCTCTAATTTCATCACATATCCCCTAAGTTAGTAATTTCAGAGTGTCCACTGGGTGTGTAAGCAAGTGTTTATTGAAGACACATGTTTTTCTCTTTTACTTTTTTGTACTTCTCAGAATAATAATTTGTCAAACATCTCATTGCATTTTTGGTCATTATTTTCTTAAATTTCAACTGATGCTTCTTTAGAATAATTTCTCCCTTGTTATCTAAATGAATAAGGCACCCAAAAAGACTGTTGTCTTTGAGTGAATATTTTTAGTTATTTTCATTCTGAGAAATCAAGTGCAATTTTCCAATCCATCTTTGTTCCATTTACAAAGATATATAGCTACAATAAGAAGACATTAGGGGTTTATTTTGTTTTGTTTTGCTTTTTTTTAATCAAAATTTGGCCACGAGGGTGGAATTCATTGAAGTAAATTTTAGTCATTTAAAAATTACACACTAACTTCTGGACTACTCATTGTAGGCAGGATGTTCATTTGTAGTCAATTAAAGGAACAGATCTTTCCAAGGGTGATTCCCAAGGGTGATTCATCTGAATTGACTTACCCAGTTTCGAATGAAATGTCTCTGGGATGCTTATTTTTTCCCACTGACTGAAAAAAGAGAAGTGTTCATTCTTTAAAAACTTTTAAAATATTACTCTTATGTCTCGTCACCTAGATATGCCTTTAAAAAAATTACCCCCTTGGCCAAGCTCCTTCACCTTTCAGTGTGGGAATTTTGAAAGTTCTGGCTGACTCCACAACAATGATGGTAGAAAATCTCCTGCTAATTTCAACAGAGAAATGTCTGGACAGGATTATTTTGGAAACCAAGTAATTTATGCATTCATCTGCACATAACTGATGTGAGGTTTTTCTTTCTATTTAATTTGGAACAGTTTGTGAAAATTAATGGAGTTACTCAAAGAATGAAAACCTTGTAAAATTCACTGGTTTTACTTTGATTCAACTTTTCATTCCCATTTCTACAGATGAAAACATGCCTAAACAGATGCTCGGGTGTTCTTAGAAACTCAGTGAACACTCACCTGGCTGGATTCTCCATTGCTCAGTGACCTGAGCTGCCATTTCTTTAACTGATCCCATGTTTAAAATACTCTCTATACAGAATGATTGCAATAAAGTGAAAGAGTGTAGATTTAGACGGAATATTAGGAGGAACCACTTCAAAATGAGGGAAATGAAACAGAGAATCAGTTTACTCAGAGAAGTTGTGAATTATTCCTCACTGGTCTAGGTCAGACTGGATGGGGCTTTGAGCAACTCAATGTAGTGAAAGGAATCCCTGCTTATGGCCAGGGGCCTGGAGTAGCTGATATTTTTTTATTGTCCTTTCTAAATCAAACCTATTCTATTAATTCTTTTGACATTTGTCAGAAGGATGTTTCACTCTAAACATTTTGGAAAATCCACAGTCCTTAAGGACAGTGGCACTGTGTTTGCCTCACTTTACCCAACCCTGAAAGCAGCACAAGTCAAGGTGCATCTTCAGGTCAGGTCCCACAATGCCACGTTTGAACACCACAGAAGCAGTCCAGAAGTTATCCTGCTGTAAATTTGTGGGTATTTTCCTTTTTTAAAAGTTGAATTTAAGAGCCTTGGATATTACAAGAGTCTCCAAAGAGTTATAATGAACTGTGGCCGCCCAACCCACTGAAACACGTAAGTTTCGACATTAGATTAAATTAATTCCACTTTGTTACAGTCTTTTTTAGAGAGCTTAAGAGATATTAAGAAAGGGATGAAACTCACACTCCCCTCAAATAAAATTTCTTAAAATTGGTGCATACACAGTTTATCAGCGTGCTTAGTGAGTAGAGAGTCTGCAATTGTCCTTCACTGTTTTTTTCAGGCTCTGTTTGCATTCTCTTTGCCTCAGCATGGGAAAGCATTTGAGGCATCAAACATGTCTTTACCTCTTGACACTACACTGATCACTCATTTTTTCTCCAAATATTCACTTGAGGCCCCTTCAGTTCATTTCCCCAAACTGCATTTATGTAACGCCTGAGTAATAAAAGTCAGCAGAATTACTAGACGGAATTTCATCTTTTTGCATTATCATTGGAAAAGACATTACTATTCCCTTATCAAAAATATCCATCAGCCTAATTATATCTCTTTTCTTCATAAGGTTTTAAAATAGGATACCTAAGTATGATAGGCAATGCAGAGTTATTATTTAATGACCATAGGGAAGATACATTTTGATTCATTTTCTTGCATGTTAAAAATTTATGATAAACATAAAACCCTGTTATAGCAGTTGAATCATTTGTAATGGTCATAATTTCATTTAAATCATATATAGATAAAACATTATGTACATTATAAAGAATATGCCGTTTTGAACCACTTGGGGAGATAGTCTGCTAGGCTGGAAATAAAGCAAGGGGTAAGAATAATCTTAGCTAAAAAAGATATGAACTCTGAAACTTGACACCTAAAACACTAATTTCGGGGGGTTTACCTTTTTAAATGTAATTTTTCTACCAATTTTAATCATCTTTCTGGTAATATCTACTTTATTGCAGTTTAATCTGAGCTTTAGTACTGATTTTACTGTTTGCCTTGTAATATGATCTTACTGAATCTGGTTCTGTCCCCACCAGTTTTATTTGTCTTTGTTTAAAACTGAAGAAGAAAACAAAGACAATGAATAATAAAAAATAATAAAAAACTAATAATTAAAAAAAAGGCAGGGAAATATTTTTGGAGATCATAGATCATCTGAGAGTAACACATCTAACTCACTCCAGAGCAGAGGAAAGTCTTTACATTAAACTGGAATTGCAACACCCTTATTCTCTTTGTGGGCATCCTAACAAATTTGAAACCGTACCCAGATGGTTTCTGTTTCATTGGAAATTATGTGACTAAATTCTTCTCTGTTGCAAAAGTTGGTCCAGGATAGTAAAACTCTGGAAAATGCAGGAATAATTTTAAAGTGTAAAAGACATTTATCATGGAATTTTCCTATAAATAAAGATGGTGGATCTGCTCCCCTCTCCAAAATCCAGTTTAATAGCTCTGTGCAGATTTAATATTGATACTAATGCTGGCTCTTTCCTAGAGAATTGTGGTTCCATTTTATTTTTTTTTTAATTTAGTGTTGGTTCAAAAGGAAAGTACAGTAAAATAAGCAGAGATATTTACAAGTTCTCTTCTCAAAATACTTAAATATCCCTTTTAAAATAACCAATTGCCACTCTACTTAAAAAGGAAATAAACACACACAAGGAAACTGACTCATAGCACCCAATCAGGATTTATAGGGAATGCATCTCCCTATAAAAACTGACTCCTCTGTTTCATCAAACTAGACCTATGGTTAAACACCTAAAAACTTTCTCTCTCAAATCCTCTTGCAAAAACTAGGGTGTCATTTCTTGACTGATATAAAATAATGGAACAACCTGACTTTCTGCATAGCCATGAACATCTTCATCAGCTGAGGATCGGGCCCATATTTTTAATATTTTTCAATATACTATCTGAAATCTTTACAGTTTTCCCATGGGAAACACCTGCCAGTTACTGGTACAAGAAGCTGGAAGATGCTCTTAAAGTAAAAGAAATAGCAGTTGTAGTAAGGGCAGGAACCAAATGATCCAAATGGGAAGGGGTTTGAATGGGTCAAAAAATTGACAGTTTCTGTATTTTCATGAATGCACACGTGTGTTGCCAAGTAAGAATTTGGGCTGCCTAATTTTGGCTGGGGGAAAATATTGTCTTCCCTTATAGACTTTTTAGGGCAATTTTGTAATGTCATGGAAACTGGCATGGTGATCTTATTGAAAAAAAGATCTCATCTCTAAATCATGGACTTTTCTATCGTATTTTAAATCAGGCAACTGCAAATTCCCTTCAGATTTGTGAGAGAAAGAATAAGCTTTACAATAGATGCTAAAAAGTCTCTTTTTTTGGGAGGGGGTGGAAGGGGGGAGGAGAGACGAAGTAAGGTGAAGATGATCTATGATTCTATGTTATAGAAGTAAATTATCACTAAAGTCTTCTCCCAGCTTCCCTTATTTTTACAGTAATACAAAAACATACCCTTCACTTGCTACATTCTTCTGCTAGATAATATTTTGCAAGTGAAGGATTTTTTTTCTTTGGGGATTGCTCCAAAATGAATGTTTGGGATATTTTTCCTTCTTTATGTTTCTATTATTCTATCCCAAGTTTCCTTAGGGAACCCTGAAACTCTAATAGTTCAATGTTTTATTGGAGACAGATGACAGGGTTACTTGTCTGTGACTCATGAAAGATTTTTATGTTATGGCTGAAATTTATTTTAGGGTAATTTTTTTATATATATATTTCAGCATAAATTATATGGAATTACCTGAAATAACTCAGACAAGTATGAGCTTGTATAACTAACAATAAAAAGAAAAATCATCAGGAAGTTACTTACATTTGCAATACTTTTCTGCAATATATACGAGTCAAGTACCTATATTGCTTGTTTCATTGCCATCAATATTAATTACAGCAATAAAAATGACTCCATTATTGCTGTCCTGAAAAGATGTTAATGATGTGGTCATCACTGAAATAGCTAAATTGGCTAATTTGATAGTACAATAAATTCAGACTATAATTGGGCAGATTCTCTTTTCTCTGACATCTGTGTAAATTAGGAGCTCCCAAAGCATAAAACTCACGTAAATGAACAAAGATTCAGATCTTTGGTTTATAGCTGTGGAGACCTGTTTGTAACAGTTAGGTAATTTTAGTTAGTCACTCTGCACTTTTGTGCAGCATTAGCTGGCATTTATATTCCACAGACATAGCCACCTGCATCTCAGCCTCCTCAATACCTAAATTACTAATGTATTAATATTCTTGCAGCAGTTACGTGTTCCAGCAATTCACCAGAAAGTATTTCATGATGAATAAATATAGTCATAGGTAAAAAATATTTATATCTTGCATATATGAATAGTTGTAAAAAAGTGTTTTAAGCAAATTCATGCTTAAAAACCCCAATGCTTTAAACCTTACTTTTTTAACTAAATGCATGCTTAAAAAGCCAAAATTTAAAACCTTAGTTAAAAACCAACTACTTGCCACCCCTGCCTCTTTTATTGTAACTACATGACTCTTCTTATGCAAGGTCCCAGGCTTGTTTAGAAAACAGACTGGACAGTCAGCTACTTATGAACAGCAAGACAATGCTTTTTTTTATTTGATTCAATCTTCTCAAGCTTTATTTACTGTACAATATCCAGACTTTGCTCCAAAGACAGAATGATTGATTTCTTCTCAGCATTTCCACACTGCTTCTCTTTTGTAACATCCATGGGTTTCACAAAGATTATTGAATTTTTGTGCATAGCACTTCTGTTAGACAAAGAGTTCATAATATTTAGAGAAGGAGAAGGGGAGGCAATAGTTGACCTGGTTTTACCTCACTTAGTTTAGTTGTATAACTCTGGTACCTAAGTCAACAGTCTAATAATTGTAGATTTGATCTATTGTCTCTTAAAAGAAGTAAGGTCTTTGCAGAACAGCACAGATTTTCACGGGGTACTTCTCTGTTTCAGCTACTAAAGGAGCATAAGGAAACTATGACTCTAACTCACAGTGCCAGAAATTCACAGGGCTAGATTGAGACTCCCATTTACCTGTGAATTATGCAAAGCTTAAATTCTTTTTCTGGGAATGAAAAGGAAAGTCACGATAAAATACATCTGTTTCCATAATTTTATTGTTTTCTTGAAGGAATGAGCCTGGTAAGCAATTTTGCTTGCGAGCACTTTGATTTCTTCGAATCAAATGACCCACAGATCCTGTGCCAAGCATCCACCAAGTGAGAAACACACATTTAATAGCCAACAGAAGGAATTTTGGTTTAAACAATATGCCTAGGAATATAGAGGGTGTCCTACAGAAGTAGACCTGAGCTTGGGTCCTTCACAGAGAGATTTCAATTGCCTCTGTCAGTTGAAATCTCCTCTCTAACATGTTACACATATTTCAGCTTTTGTTAAAAAAAAAAAAAATCTAACAGCTCATTAAACTGAACAACCTTCATTTATCCCCAGATCCTGGCCCATTTCTGGACCTTGGCACATAAGAAATTGAAATGGAGAATTCAGCCACTCACATGAAGTAGCTGAAATACTTTGGCTCTTTGCAGTTTTTCACTACTTGACGCTCCTTGTCAAAACATTAAGGGGGATGTAGAGCAGCAGCATGTCATTATGTAACATTTTTACACATCATATCTATAAAGAGTCAAACACATTTTATTCTTGATCTAGAACTCCGCTAATTAGATGCCACTGACAGTTTGACTGCAGACTTTGAGTCTGAACACTGTCAGGCTGTTCCCGGCTGGCATTTATAGTTGGCTGGTCCATAGAAGCTTGGGCCATTCTGCTCAGGTTTGCAAGGCGAGACAGAAGCATTGAAACTTTTCACCACTTGTTCATCATCTCTCGCTTGTTAATTAATGTCTCCACAGTGCTTTGAGCATGTGCTGTCAGAATTCCATCTTTTATTTCCCTGGCAGAAAAAAGCCTGGAAAATTCAGTCATGGATGCCTTACAAACAACTCAGCCACTCTAAATGGCAAAAATAAAAGCCAGAGACAAAATCACCTAAGAGTACAAAGTTTTGAAAAGTACATTCATCATGGTATTATCATATCACTACAGGTTACTGATCTTGTGATTTTAGGTTAAAGGATTTTTGCCATTTAGCTAGTCCAGGTTTAGCAAAGGTGCTGGAATACAGAACTCAGCAGCCAGGGTAAAGCCACCCGCAAAGCATGCAAAGGAAATGTTCAAGTTAGTGAAGTTTTGAGCTAAAGGTACATAACAAGCAGATCTTACTTTCCCTCCTAGAAACTGAAATTTTGTCTGGATCACATCCCAGAACACCCTACTGATAACTGGAGTTTGTGGTATAACTCACTCAACCCTACCCATGCTACTGAATGGCCCATGTCCTGACCATCCTCCTGAGCTATGTACAAGTCAACCCCACACTGCAAGCACTTTGGGGATTCACCAGGTCCATTGCCTCTGTTATTAAAGGTATTCATTTCACTTTCATTCTTCAAAGTAATAATCTTTGTAGATTGCTAGTTTTATGTATAAACTAAATGGCACATATCTACACAAAAGGATCAAGTCCCCTTTAATGATATTAAATAGGAATTTATCTGCCTGTGACCCCAGTTCAAAATATCTCCTTTCCAGAACTGCATGCCTCTAAATTCACTATGCATTTTCTTTTGAAATTTTCCTGGGTACAAAAAATCAGGCACTGTAACATAGGGAAATGGGTGTTTTCCACCTAAAATACCACTGCAGTGCAGATTAGGAGAGACAGCAAAGCTAGGAGTGATCATAATAATGAAAAACTCCATGAGAAATCACATTAATTCCTGCCTTTCATGTCTATTGTCTACTCACATTGATAACCATATCTATTTAATTCCCTAAGGTGTGTGGTCATCTGCAGATGGCAAAAGCTCTTGCAACTGTTTAGTTCACCAATTATGTAAAACTTCTTGTGTCAAGGCTCAGTGAAAACAAAGGCAAAAGAATTTATCTACTTCGGCTCATTTCAAAGTGATAAGCAGAGTTTCATGCTTCTTTCTACCAGCCAGGGTACTCATGCAACTTCTGAGATGGTCTATCATTTATTTAATGCCTAAATACACACTTATTTGCTAAACTTGGATGTAAACACTCAGAAGCATGCTCAGAATTTGTTATTTAGAGAAACTCTTCAAAGCCATGGAAACATTTACAAGCAAAGGCAGCTTTTAAAGATAGGGCATCTGATTTGTTTTTCAATATGAATTACTTCATGTCCCCAGACCACAGGATTATGTTGAGGGCTCAAGGTTATCTAATATTTATAAAGAACTGGATGCTTTTCTAGGAGAGTAAAATCATGGCTTTATATAAAGGCAAACTTTACCTTTACCAGCTCCGCAGTCTTAATCTTGATCTCCTCATTTGAAGAGCTGTGAAAAGAATTGTGTGTGGGGAAAACGTGGGCATAATTAGACAGGAATAAGCTAGACTCTTGGTTTTATTCTCCTTAGTCTTTGGAAACAAAAATTACTTTACATTTACTCACAGTAAACCAAGGTCTTTCTCAGCTGTGAAATTCTCCCCATAGAAATCTTACATAGCAGTAGTAAATAATGCAGCACAAGGTAATGACAATGACACATTAGAGCTCCGTTTGAACGCATGCTGTGCTTTGTGCATGATGCAGAATTCAATGGCCAGCAATAGGAAAAGGGTAAGAGGCTTTTTTTTTTGTTCAGATTGCATAATCCACTCGTTTTTGTTGTTTCTGTTCCAGGCATTTTGTCGAAAGATGTTCTGCTTCTCATGAAGTGCATTCAGCCTTATCTGGAGCTCAGAAGCCTAAGGCTTTGTTACAATAGTTATTTATAAGTTAACTGTAAAAAAATGATAGCTGAACAGGAAAACACTTCTTCAGTCATAAATAAATAGCTCATTTGTACCTAGGGAGGAGAAGAATAGCTTTCAAAGAGCTTTCACTTCAATTGCAGAATCATGACTTCCAGGTAGGAATGATTGGAAGAAGTCTCTCTAAAACTAGATTCGTGCCATTTGTAGTTGAAAGCACATTGCTAAGATTTCCAAAATTACTCTGGGATTTGAATACCTTGGTGGGTTTTTTAGATGTCCCACTTACAATGAATCTAAAGGGAGCCCTTATAATACTAAGCATTTCCAGCTCCCCAAAATCAGATATCCCTGTCAACCACCTAGAAATGGAAGAACACAAAATTCTTGCCTAAGAGAAAATGAGTGGCAGCTGCAGATGGAGAAGCATATTCATGTGGGATAATTTAGGCCTTTGAAATACAACGGAGGTAAAGAAAACAAATCTTGAAAAGTTTCCTATGAATTATCCATGTAATAATTTGTGACCTATTGTAAATATTGATTTTGCGCTCAGAAGCTGATTTCAGATAGGGGCCTAACTACTGAAATGTGGAAATCAGAAACTAGGCCATGTTTGTGATGATAGTTATGACTGTGTTTGATACCAGTTATATTGGTATGAAACTAAAACCCTGATAGAGCATTTTCCATAAATATGAAAGAAATAAATAACTAGACAGAATCACAGAATGATTGGGGGTTGAAGGGACATTAAAGATCACCCAGTTCCAACCCCCCTGCCATGGGCAGGGGCAAGTTCCACTAGACCGGGTTGCTCAAAGCTTCATCCAACCTGGCCTTGAACACTTCCAGGGATGGGGCATCCACACACCTCATGAGTGTAATCATCTCAATTAAGCTGTTCAACAACACAGTAACATCCTTAAAATGCTGGAGTTTTGTGTGTTTGCAAGACCTTACATAACAGCTCCAGACAGAGAGTAAACCTACCCAAAACAGTTTAACTTTCAAAAACCAGGATAAAAACCCTCAATTGTGTTCTCCCCATCACAGGCAGGTTTTGCAAAGATGTTTTTCCATTTCATTTCAGCAGAATTCTTTTGGGTTTAAGGGGTGAAAAAGGAATATAAGAATAACAGTTCATACAGTGACATTGAATTTGAACCACACAGAAGTTTTCACTAAATTTTAGTAGAGGCTGGTTTTGTGCTAACTGACCTGCTTTGCTGATCTCTCAGATCATCATCCCTGATATATTTGAACATTTCCAAACCTCTTGAAAAAACAGTGATATTTTCCCCCACTTTTTCTATTATTAAGCTGCAATAATACACCACCAATTTCCTCAGTATACAAGATTTCTAAGTAGGAGCATGAAAATGCCTGAGCTCTCCAAAGCTCATGCTGAAATGCAGCATTTCCCTACTCTTGAATTCCTTTCAGTAGGTGTTGAAACCTTTTATGGTAAATTGCATTTTACATGTTAGGAACTTCAAAAGAAGGTGTTAATATAATTGAGACATGATAAGTTTGACAGTTGGTGTCATTATATGAGTTTTACTTAGTAGTCTTCTGAAGCAAAAATAATTAAAAAATCTGTTTTCCTAAGGAAAGGAAAGCTTATGCCTCTAATGATGAAATAACTTCTTAGTAACCTGCTCTAATCCAGGTCCTTGTCCAGGTCCCAGTATTCAACATTTTAAAGTGGATTACATGTAGCTATTCTGACTTTCATATTTCTGATTTTATTTTTGCAGCAATAGGATTGTACTCTGTAGTTCTATACTCTCCTTTATATTTTTGCTATATTACAGATAGGGAAATATCTTACCCTTACTTATTTGACACTTTAACTCTCATTACCCTTCACTGTGCACCAGTAGGCTGGGTCCTGCCCCAGATTACCAGTCTTACCACGATTTTTTGAAGATCAAGCCAAATAAGAGAGGAAGGCCTGGGGACAGCCATGAACAGAGCTGCAAGCAATGTTGTTTGGAGAGTCTGGGAACAGGAGGCACTTTGAGTATCAATTAGCTGACTCATTTCCGGCTGAAATTTTGGTCATCAACATGTGGTTTAGTTGATCAGTAAATGTTAGGATTCAGACTGCTAAAAAAAGGTAAGAAGATTTTGCTCTCTTTTTTTTTGTCTGTGTGAGACCTATGAAGATGAAAAAAAGAATAAAATTGATCAACGAACCCAAATGACACTAGATATGTAAATGCAAAACGAACTATTTTTTAGACTCACATACGCTAATGTAAAATCAAATAGGGGACAAACCTGACCACTAAATCCTTGAGAATATTCTTGGAATGTGCCATGTGGAACTGATTCTTTGCAAAGAGCTCAAGGTTCTTTGCACCGCTTGTCCATATTCCTTGCTGAAATGTGAATAGTCCTGCATAGTTTGCCTCTCTGCTGAAACATGAATAATGCTGCCTAATTTGCCTTTCTCTTCCTTCCAGCCTCCATTTTTATCCTTCTAAGAACAGCAGAAAGTTCTAAATTCTAAGTACAGGGAAAGACTTTTAGGTAGTCACCCTATTGGACAGCCATCCAAAGATCAAACATGAAAGTTAAGGAGAAATCAGGCATGGACACAGCTTTAGACCTTCTTCGCTATAAACACTGCATTGTATAAACATTTTAGAGCTACAGAAATGAAACCTCAGACTTTTCAGGCCTGCCAAACATAGTCCCAGCCTTCACAGAAACCTGTTCTTCACCTAAACTCATCCCAGTGCCCCTTAGCTGTTGCTCTCACCTTGAGGGTCTCATTCCTTGTCAATATGAATAAATCAGAATTTAAATCCAAATGTTTGTATAAACAGACCTCCAAATAAGTGTTGCAGGCACATTTTAATCTTACAATGGATGATTTGTGTGTGACAGTGACCCTTGGTACCACGGAGCATGGTATCTATTTCACAAAGTCCTCCTTTCAGCAGTCTAAATCACAAAGAGAGGAGGGATATTGTGCACAAGTGAAACTGAGGAAGGATATAGACTGCCAGGCCCAGTATATCCTATGGAATGTGACAGCATTTCTGCACTATTTACCACCTCACCCATTTTACAATTTTACTTATCTTTCCATGTGCTTGAAGACAAGTGATGCCAGCAAGGTAAAACCCAAATTCTGTAAAAAGTGTTTCTCCATCCAGTCTGTTGTGCAGATCATATGCCTTAGGTTAGGGCACTTCCACCTCACTTGGCCAGATAGTTCTGCTTCTGCAGGAATGCTCAGACCATGTCAGACCTTCCCAGGCACCTCAAAATAGAAATTTTTGAAGCCTAAGAGAAATAAAAGTACCAACTTTACACATTCTCAGTTTTGCAGTAGACAGCAAAAGGAGGGGGAAGGAGAAAGACAGATTTGGATGCCAGTATCTTAAATCAGGTCAGGACCCAGGTTGAAGGCAAGCTTGGGACAAGTAAGAAGACTTCGAGAGATTGCTGGAGGAAAGCAAGAACATGAACTCTAGGCAAGTAGAGAAAGATGAGTGGTCAGGTCTTGGAGTGGTTTGTAGGGGAATGTTGTTGTGTGCAACATGCTGAGGGATTGGCTTTGTTGTGCTGCAACAGCACTTGATGGGTTAATAACATTGGTTAATTATTACTAATATTATGGCTTAAACATTTGGTTCTTTGAGCCTTACCACTTTGATGCCAACATTACCAGGCATTTACTAAGCCTCCTCTAAAGGTTTTCACCTCAAGTATTTCAGATCCATAACAACTTTGGTGCCTCCTCTCATTTGTAATGGTGCTTTTGCTCATATTGCAGGTCTTTCTAAATACCACGTGGAACTGTACCCATGAAATTGTCAAGGTTTTTGTGGGTTTGAGGGAGGTCTGTAGGTAAGGTCTTGATACAGCATGAAAATGCTGGATCCATACACAAGATGTGTGTCAAGGCGTTCACAGGCATCATCCCCAGGTTCTGAGCCTGGTTCCCAAGGTCCGTGACATTGGTCAGAGAATGTTTGCCCAGAGAGATTGTGGATACCCCATCCCTAGAAATGTTCAAGACCAGGTTGCATGGGGCTCTGAACAATGTGGTCTAGTGGAAGGTGTTCCTGCCCACGGCAGTGGGTCTGAAACCAGGTGATCTTGAAGGTCCCTTCAAACCCAAACCATTCCATGATTCTATGACTTGCTACAGTTCTGCTTGTGTGCTTATCATTGCATCATTTGCTACCTTTTCATAAAGCAAACTTTTCAGAAACCATTATCATGTCATTTTCATCAACAGCATTCCTGTGAAAACTTCTTATATTGATTCCCATGAAGCAGTTTCACATAAGGCACCATCAGTGACTCAGTCCTCTTGAAGGAATATTATCTTAATTCTCAGAGCTGAAAGATCTACTCTGGTTGCAGTGACTCAAAACTTTTTCTTGTTTACTGGGAATTAAAGGTCCATTTCCCAGATTTCCTGCTTTTCATCCAGACCTGAAGAAATGAAAACCAGAGCACCGCTGGGACAACTTGGTCTGTCATTGTGAGAATATGACAGATTCTCAAATTACAGTGGGGATAGTGAAACAAGGTGGGGGAAGGCCCATGTTACAACACTAGTAAATTAAATGTACTTTTGTAGCTTTTGTGTCTTATACAACCCAGCAGGAGTGACATGAGGAGAGATGACAGGCAAGCACATGCCTCAGATAAGGAGAGGGTAAAGAAGGTGAGGAAGCAGGAGGTGGTGATAGAGCATGAATAGCTTCACAAGGCATCCCCAGATAATCAAGTTGACAGAAGGAGTGGGAGTTTGCAGGCAAACTTTCTGCAGTCTCATTAGATTGGGAGCAGGCTGATGAGTGCTGTAAATAACAGGTGCTTTATTTAACAAGGGAGAGAGAGCAAGAGAATGGAATGAAAAGAAATTATTAGGATTAAAGTTTCATCAAGAGTGTCGGAGGCTGAGGCTATGACAGGGAAGAGTGGTGCTCTACCTCCTTCTCTCTCTTTGGATAGCATAGGCAGGAGGTCTGAAGGTCTCCTACGAACACCAACCTCCTCCACCGTGCAGAGTTCTGCCATAATGTGTCCATCCTCACAAGGAACTCTAGTTTTCCACAACTTCAGGACGTACAGTATTCCTTCGAGGACAGGCAAGTACAGTCACACAGGGCCAGGGACAAATGGCGTTTCATGGAGCTGTGGGACCATGTGTGATGTTCTTGGCTGTGTTTCCTGGAGCACAAACTTTTGAGGTGGCCCAAAGCCTCTGGCACACAGGACATCTCTTGAGGGTCTAGGACACACTTCCACATGTTTCAAAAATCAATGCTTGAGCCTGTAGAGTTTTTGTGACTCTTCTGAGAAAGTCTTGATATTTCTTCTCCACCTTCCAAAAATATTAACAAAACTCATTCACCAAAATGACTAACTCTACCACTCCCAGGATCAGAACACAATTCACTATCAAATTCAATTTTTTAAATTGTTTTTTGAAAAGTAGGACCTGCCTATGCGGATTTTAGCTCCGTGTAATTAACCAAGAAAATTCATATCGAGTTTACCATGAAATTGTTCAGAGAGAGAGCATAGCACAGGTATCCAACAATTACACAAGGTTTCCATCAATCACCAGTTTCTTTACTTTTATCATGGCATCATAGTAAATGAATAGCACTCTTTTCTAATTTCATATTTTCTTTCACTACAATAGTTGTAAAGAAATGTTAATCTTGGCTTCACTGGTCAGAATGAGGTGGACACACCACCATCTCAAAACTGCCAATGGCAATTTTTTTTAAGCTAATTCTGAAAGAATTTGAAACTTTCTCCACTTTTTTTCAGCACTTCATTGTGATTACTTTACCAAGGAGTGGAAATTCACTTTTGTAGGAGACACTTCGCTCAATAAAAGGTGGCAGACTTGCAATTAGTTATATCTGGTCATGTTATTTGGTCATAGTACCTGGTTCTCCTGAAATTCTTGAAGGCAAAGGAAAGAAACTGAAGGTTGTTTCCCATCTCAGAGTCAGGGTAAGATTGCAAAGTTGACAAGGACTATCTAGCCTTGTCCATATCAGCATTCAGCTCTCACATCTACCAGGACTCTGAAGAAACCAAAAGCTGCAGCAATTTACGAGTTTGTGTCTAGACAGAAGGATTTTTATTTTGTTTTGTTGAGGGAAGGAGAAATTAGAGATAACTTTTCACTCAGTTGGTGTTTGATATAGACACATATGCTCCTATTGACCTATTTCAACCTCACAAGAGGGAAATACTTTAAACTTCAGTTAAATACTTTTACTGAAATTATTTAACTTTCTTGATAATGTTACCCTTTTACATGCTTGCCTGGAGGTAGCACAGGTTCACTTGCCTTTTGCAGTCTGGTTTTGTCCATGCACCACGAGGTATGTGGGGATGTAGTGATTGATCTCCTCTGACTTTGGATGCCTGTTGCTCAGTTGCTTTGGCTACCTGTGGCTCTCTGCGTAATCACTTCAGAGACCAGAGGGCTTTAAGGTACAACTCATTTGACCTATTTTAGACATTGGCTTTAGCATGAAGTAAATTGCGCTCCAGAAATTCTCATTTCTCTCCAAAGTGAACCTCAGGTGACCAGCACAGCCACAGCCGCCTATGGTGAGGCTGTCTACACCTGTGTTAGGCCAGTGCCACCCATGAATCTCACTCAGTGCCTGTATCCACTGAAATCCACGGTGAAACTCCCTCAGGCTTTGGGCACAGTTCTGCCCCATTTCATCTTTGAGAAGAAATGGACATGCTTGCAAATGTTTTAAACACATGTCAGGCTTTTACTTTCCCAGATTTAGGACACCATCTTAAAGACTCATTAAATATCTGTATTGAGTTGCTTCTGTTCACTGACCTGTTTGAAATAAAAATTAAGTTAGTGTGATAGGGCTGGAGATGTAACATTCCTCTGCAGGTTTGAAATTGTAAAGGTAATTGTTTTATTAAAATATTTGCTCTTTTGCTCCCTACAAGGTTTTTGATGGCCTGGAAGTCACTGTATAGCATCATGCTAGCCGTTAGTGCTTTGATTTCCACAATGCCTTTCTTTATTTAATAGGCCTGAAATATTGATTAACATTTACAGATTCAATTCCAAGCACTTGCCAGGGGTTACAGAGAGCCAGAGAGAGCTGGTTGTGCCAGTCAAATTCCAAGGTGTAATGAAATCCCCTACTGTGCCTGTCAACTTATCCAGTGTACAGGTCATTTCCCACAAGGTCTGCAGTGTTGAAAGAAGCAGTTTTCACTTGAAACATTTCATAGGCAAAGGAAAAATATGTCTCCAGTATTGTATGCTTTATCCCTTTGTCTAATATTGAATAGCCTCATTGCTTCACACAATTTTTGCCCCCAAAGCTTTCTAAGTCAATAGAAGAAGAATGTTTCAGGTGGGCAAAAGTCAAGACTCTCACTGTAAATGCTTTATTACTGTTGTCAAGGAATTTCACAGTAACTAAGCCTAGAGAGAGACAAGCCTCAAAAGGGCTGGAATCTCAATCCATTTTAGTTAAGTATTGAATGATTCTTTTTTTCTTCCAAATATTACAAAGCTCCTTTTGAAAGGTACTTGCATCTTCCTTCTAATAATGTTCTCTTTCTTAATTTGTTCTAAGAACACAACTTTCCTTCATATTCAGACTCTAACCTATTTCAATCCAAGTCCAAACAGAATCTATTCTATTCCATCCAAGTCTATATCTAATTTTATTTTTTTCATGATCAGGGCACCTTTGTCTTCTTATCTCTTACAGAGAAAAAAAAAAGAATATGCAGAGGAATGTTTTATTTTTTTAGGGCTCCAGTTTTACTTCTGCTCTTAAATTTTAAAAACAGGATTTCAAAAAGGCTGTTTTAAAGACAGAAGGGGAACTAATTTTAGATTGACTGTAGCAATTGTCTTCACATCAAAAATTTATTGTAAAGCTGCTGACCCTAATGTCTCACATGAGGCAATATTGTCTCAAGATCACAATTTTTGAATGAACAGTACTGGTATTTGCCCTTTTTTCTCTAACAAAGGAACACAGGTATCTGAGGCAGGAAATGCTTCCAGTGTCATGTCTTGACCTGAACTCAAAGCGATGGCTTTGATTTATAATTTTATAGTAGACTTTGGCTGATTTTTCCACCAACTTGATTTCTAATGGGACATTTGACACCAACAGATTCTAAAATAATTTTTTTCAGTTTTTGCTGAATATATTGAAAGAAGAGGAAAAACATCCATCTGAGAATGATGTATTGGATATTTCAGATATCACCAGCACTGGTTCAGGAGACATCAAGTCCACTCGTTTAATTGAACATTTCTATCTATCTAAATGCAATTGATATTGGTAAAGACAAAGGGGCTTTCCATCAAAAATGGGTGATGAGCAATTTAAGATTCCACAGAAAGTGCACATTTTCTCCCTCAAATGTGTCTTTATTTATTTATGTATTATTCAGAAGCTTCGCACCAAGATAAGTGGCAAACATGTCATCCTGATAAATAGTTTACTGCCAGAGATTGGTTTCCCATCATCAGAGATGAACTTCAGTGAAACTTTATCTACAAGTTTCCTTTGATCTGCAATATACACCCAGTTCTGTTGATAAGAAATTAATTATGGTCTGCATAAACCTTTGTTCTAGACATTATACTTCAATTTCCATATTCTTCACTGAGACCAAGATG
Source organism: Campylorhamphus procurvoides (assembly GCA_013396655.1). Lineage (NCBI taxonomy): Eukaryota > Metazoa > Chordata > Aves > Passeriformes > Dendrocolaptidae > Campylorhamphus > Campylorhamphus procurvoides. The sequence continues at coordinate 993,899 of WBMV01009266.1, forward strand.
TCTCAAACCAGAGCTTTGCTGGAAAAGGGAATTAAAAGTATTTTTTTCCTGGCAGCCAAGATGCTCAAGATTAATAAGTAAAATACTAACAATCCATGAGTGATTCTTTGGAGGGAGTCTCATTTAAGACTAAATAACATAAATATAAGTGTCCATATGTGAGCTGAGTATTTAATCTCCTAATAGGTACAGTCAACAAGCATTGTATCCTGACAACTACTTAGCTGGACAACTGTGAAGAGCAGAACGCAACAGTTTAAGCTTTCTGAAACTTAAATATCTGGGGCCTTTAGAAATGTCTAAGGCATTCCTACAGGACTGATCAGTATAACACAGGATTTATGGGAGATGACACCATTGTGAAGCAGCAGCTGAGGCCAAGCAAGATATTTGTCAGAAACTAAAATTATAGAAGACAACTGGATGCTGTCCTAGATAACTACTTAAGGGTGAGCTGATAATCTAAGCAACACAAATATCACTGCTTTCAGTCGGGGAGACATCCTGGAGCATTTCAAACATGTATATAGCTTGGATAAACACAACACAGTCCTTGTAAGAGACACAAACCCTACTGAAAATGCAGGTGAGAGACAAGAAGGATCCACAAAGGGATCTTAAGTGGCCATATACGCCTTCATTTAGACAAAGTAACTAAGTTCTGGAACCCATTGAACTTTCACTGCATTTTCTTTAACTATACCAGGAACATAGATGTGTAGACATCTGCAGGTAAACTACTCTGGGATCATCCTGTTTAATTATATCAGTATACCAAATATCTCAGAGTACCCCATCTAATGTATCTTAGGATCAGATTGGCAATAAGAAGTGGTTTTATCGCACTAAATCACAGAATAAATTAGGTTGGAAAATACCACTGTGATCAGTGAGCCCGATCTAAGACCCAACATCACCATGTCAACCAGACCATGGCTCTAAGTTCCAAGTCCAGTATTTCTATAAACACCTCCAGGGACGGTGCTCTACCACCTCCCTGAGCAACCCACCCTTTATACGAAGCAATTCTTCCTTAAAAACTTTCTTGGAAAGTCTGATCAACAGCAAGATGGAAACCTGGTGCTGGGTTTGGTTTTTTCCTGTGGTACATTGAAAATGTCAGTGATGAAAATGGAGGAAAACAAGAAATTATGAAGAGGTGACTTCAGCATATTTGACTGTATGGGTGGACCTGCCCCTAAGCCAATGGACAGGATGATTCAGGTTAGTGAAGAAGAAAAGAGAACAAAAATATCTAATACCTTGTGCTTGCAACTGAAAGACAAGACTCAAATACTGTCACATTTCTGATTCAGGACTTAATTTTAAAAGGAAAACACTGTGATTCTAGATGAGGCAAATCTTCTAACAAGAAAGGAAAAAAATTAGTTCAGATCAACTCAAATACTGTGTTTTTCCTTAAAAAAAAAGTTAAACAAAAAAAGCAATAACTATCAGAGGCCTTATGAAAAGAAAGCAAACTCAGATGAAATTGAATTCCAACAGAATATCAGTGCCTAATTCCCTCCTCATTTTAACATCCTGGGTCACAGCTGTAGTCTCCTGGTGTTGCCATGCATTTGCTTCTAGTGGTGTCTTTCCAGTGTGTCTCTGACACCTCTCTCCCACACCATTTCATACCCAATTCTATTCCTCACAGGAGCTTTTCAGCTATGTACCTCTACCTCCAGCTACAAACCTTTATTTTTCAAATTATTATCACAATTTCTGCTTCCTTACATTTTCCTTGATTATGAAAATAAGTTCTATTGTCTCAAATTCAGCTTGACTGGCTCCAGAGCTTGGAATTTTACTTCTATTTTCTTTAAGAAAATACCATACTTGCTCTCTAAGTTGTGTTTCTTGATTTTTATCCACTTTATAACTCTCCTGCCAACATGAATGGAACTTCCTCTAGTTAAATCATTGTCTTTTTAGAATAACTTTGTAGTATTAAATACAAATCTGTAACACTTTCATCATGTTAACATAACAGCAACCCAAGATATCCCTGACTGCACAGATGCTGAGGGCATGAATTCTAACATGTTGCTGTAGGCTAAATTGCACAAAAGGCTTTAGCAGCTGTGATTGACCCTGTCTGGTACAAATCAACTATGATGTATTTAAGTTAGTGGTTTTTAATTAGACATATATGGGACTGGGAATAACATTGAACATGATCAGGAGAAATCTCTGCTGCACCTCAGAAATAAAGTTGTCATTTGCATTTGGTGATCTCTCATTGTGACAACTTTCACTAAGGCCTCCTTTCTTGTTTCCTTATGCTGGTCACATTTTAAGCTCCCTTTGTCTCTGTGCCCCTTCAGCAAAATGGTATATGGACTTCTTGCTGAATACATGAAATCTCTTTTTCTGTGTTTTAGCCATAATCATTTTAGCAGCCTTGTCCTTCTCTGCATTTTCTGGGTCTAGTCATCACCTTTCTTTGATTAACTGTACATAAAACTTACAGGTGTTTGGGGGGCTTGGTTTCAGTGGAGGAGTTTTTTTTAAGTTTTAATGTAAACTAGCCAGAGACTTAGAAACACAGATCCTATCAGCTTCTGTGGTGGTGTTCTGTTCCTACAAATAGTAAAGGTACTTTTGAAAATCTCCCTCTGGGTGCCTCAAATAGATCTTACACAGCTGAAACTTAAGTGGAAGCGAAGATATGAAACAAATGCCGAACACCCACAGGTTCCTCCGGTTTTAGTGCTTATTGCAGGTGCTTTGTCACTTCCCAAATTTGCACATTTCTACTCAATTTGGAAAGGCCAGCACATTTGCAAAAGTGTAATCTCCACCCTGAAGAACTTTGTGTTTCAATAAATGTGTTACCAAGGGAAAAAGAAGATGAAGACCTCAAGATAGTTGCCTAATTTCAGCCTTTTACCACAGGAGCCCTTCCTCTAATGCTTCATGATAAATTCAGTCAATCACTGACCAATTCCTAAAGCAGAAGCAGGGAATCTCTATCTTCAGGACCAGGCACAGCTTGAGATTGCTTTTTACATGACTTATGATCACTTTCCAGTGTGTGAGTGTGACACAAGCAAAGGGTCTGATAAGTCTGAGCAGGGTAAAGGTTTAAAAAGCCATCTTATGATTTTCCATTGACTTCCATCAAATTCCATTAAACACTCAATCCTGGCAGGGATTTTAAAATCCTGAATAAGGTGCTGTGGGTTTGAGTTCAGAAAAACAACATGTAACAAAGAGCTGATTCTTTAGAAATTCATTAGCTGTATAATAAGTTGTCATTTGGTGATTTGGTTTCCCACATAACCAGGAAGCTAACCTAACTTTAAAACATTTACATGAGTTATTTTCACAGACCAACTCTCTTCTATTTTTTATTTTCTCTTTTGTCAGACCACATCTTGGAGCATAAACATTTTCAGTCATAAAAATTTAATCTTTTGAAAGCCAAGTATAAAACCTGAGAACAATTAGCATGGATAATATGAAGCTAGGGAAAAATGCAGAGTTCTTTCCTAGTGGTAAATCTGGGTCCATTTTATTATCGAGGGAAGAAAATCTTTCCTTGAAAAGCCATATTCTAATTGAACATGAGCTATGCACATCTTTGGGCTAGCTCTTTATTTTTCCCCTCTTATCTTAACAGAAGATTATACACATTATCAAAATTGTATTACAGGGTTTTCATTGAAATGAATGTTGGACTTATTGATATTAATAACCTAACCTCCTTGAGTACCTGTTCACAGCTAAAGGAAGGTCAGAAGCTCAGTATTATTTAAAGACTGCCTAAAGATTAAAATGTGGCTTAAACATAACTTGTATGGGACATTTTGGTTTATATTTTTATGTCAATAACTCATATTTCCCAAGTTCTCCCTGTATTCCAGGGGGCCAGGAAACAGTTCTCTTGAAATGAAAACTGAGAACAGAAGCTTTTGTAAAAAAGAAAAAAAAAAACAGACAAATATCATTATACTAAGTATAAAATCTTGAGATATGATAATGTTGTGATCTGGATCTTTGTGATTCCAGCTGCAGTGGAATGGTCTCATCATCTTTACCTCAGAAGGACTGAAGTTCTCTGACAGAAGATGGTGCCACAAAAAAACCTAAAGAAACTTTAAAAGACGATTCTCTCACCTCCATGGAAACTCCTGCACACTCTGAAAGGGGAACTTTATGTTGTTCCTTTAGCACCACATCTTAAAAAATGGTCCAGTGAAGGAGGTTCTGTAGAAAATGTAGAATCTGAATAAAAAACAAGTGATTTCCTCAGAACTAAACAAAAAGTTGAAAAGTCCTCAAGTTACTTCCTCAATACTAAGCAACACATGAATGTAAATTTAAATATTCAGATTTTCCTATCTCTTACATCCTTGTTTTACTCAGATAATCCAGTGATCTGAAGCCCAGGAGTGTGAAAGTTGAAATTTCTTCACTGAGTGATATTTTGTAGTCAAGAATTTACACTTTTTGAGAATAATTTCTTTTTACTTGTTGCTAAGAATGTTGCTTCTCTTAAGAACTTATGAAAAGCTATAAAATTTCTGAGAAAAGTGAACTTTTTTTATCCAGATTTTTCCTAATTCTAAAGTAGAGAAATGGGGAAACATAAAAGAGAAAGAACAATGGATTGGAAGTGGGGGAGGAATTAGAAATCGGTGCTTAAACTTTCATAATTTCTGTACTGAATCCATTTTATTCTATCTTTGTCCTCCCTTTTTCAGACCTTTTTCCTTTCTAGTTATAGCTGGTAAGTAGTGTGGCCCAAAATAAAAATCATTTATATTGTATTAATATTCACCATTCCTTATTTTGACAAAACGCTGATAAAAGTTGTTTGCTGAAAAAATACATTAATATTAATAAGTGAATAATGAGTTCACTTAAGACTTTCATTATCTGTACATTCGTAAGTTTGAAAGATGAATATGATAGCTGAGAAAAAAATATTGCTAATTATGTTCTCAGCTAAAACCCCAGAGCAGCTTTTTCTAGAGATGCACCAAAAGCAGAAATCAAAATATCAGCCTTGAACTCGAGAGCAGAGCAGAAACCCCACCTCAGATTCATTTCTTGGTTCTAACTTTACTCTTTAGCCTTCCACGACTTTCTAAATATTTGTTGAAAGAGCTCTTGGGAGTTCTTATGTTTGTTACAAAAGACTGGCCATATTTATTCCAGGAAGGGAAAACGCTGCCCTCACTGTAAACAAGAAGCAGCTGGACTGTGCTGATGAGCTCCAGTGAGAGCACAGTTTATGCACATTTTTTGTAGGTAGGCATTTGTGTATTGTCTGCTTCTCCAGCAGAGTTTTGTTTTATCTTGGAGTTGATACTCCACACCAAGATGCATGTAAATAGACTTCCCATGAGCTCTTGCAAAAAAAAAGTGATTGCAGCACTAATCAAAACAGTCACAAACTTACTAAACTGCCCTTAAATTGGTCTGAGAACTATTTGAGGACCGAAGAACAGCTGGAGTGGGCAAGTGGCGGCCACCAAGGGCTGAGAGAATTCCCTTACAGAGTCTGGGATTGTTTGTTTTCAGGAGACACTGGAGAGCAAAGTCCACCTCAGGAATATTTTCTTATCATCTTGTTCATGCTTTGAAAATTGAATCACACAATATTTTTTTGCAGGAAGAAAGAAAAAAAACAAAACAAAACCTTCCACAAAAGGGTTTTACTGCAACATTGAGAAGAAAATTAAGAAGACCAACTCAGTCTTCAGTGCCAAGCAAAGTCAGGAAGAAAATATTCTTCAAGGTTTTGATGGAGTCTAATAGGCCCTCTTCATTATAAAACTTCCTCTGTTGTTCACAATGGGAAACATGATTCCAGACTAACATGTCTGTCAGATTTGTTCTGGTTTAGCAACAAGAAGATCAAATCTTTAAATTAATGTAGGAACTAGAGCAGGGGGAATGAAGGATTTTTTGCCTATAACAAGTTTATGCGTATGGAGCATAAAATTTGATGTACTTCTTCTTTATTTGGACATATCTAATTGCTGAATCAGTTGGAAACTTGAATTAGTCCAACTCAGATCTGGCTTGCTTAAAATCTCTATCCATCATCTGTAAAAGCAGATTTGTACAATTACTGCCCTAACTTGCATGTCTTCGTTAAATGCCAATAGATCTGTGTCCATCTAATATTCTGTGAAGGTATATTTATATATTCAAATAAATCCTTTTAATTTCCTAGATGTGACATAGACAGATTTTTCCCAGGGGGCTACATGACAATTCCAGAGGTCAAGTTCAATCATCAAATAGTACATTGACCATAAGGAAGTTTATGGTCTGATTACCAGCCTAAGTGAAATGTCCTAATTTAAACACTGTGAATATCTTCCAGTGTCATCACTTGTTAGGCAGAACATGCAGACTTGAGGTATTTTGTTTAAAGAGTGGTTTTTTACCTTTTCTTTTCTGAGCTGGAGATAATATGAAGGTATTTCAAGATGAAGGCATTTATATTTCAAGGAACAAAACAAAAAGATACTGTAATGGCACATGTGAGCTACATTTACCCTGAGGCATTTACCATAAAGTTCAGTTTATTTTTTATTGCATCACTCTGACAGCTGTGAATAGGAAAGTGAACATATTGGCATTGTCACTGGGAACTACCATTTGCGTCTTTTGATCCATGTGGGACAGGAAAGGTACCAGCGTCTGTGTGCACACAGGCACAGCCAGAGCTCCCTGGGATCCATTGCATTTGGAAGTCAAGAGGGATAAAACAGTTAAACACTGGGCTGATTTCTTTTTTTCATAGGGAAATGAGTGAGGGAGTGAAGCTGAGGACAAGAAAAATAAGGAGGAAAGCATGGTCAAAGAGAGAGAGGGAGGGAAGGGAGGAAGAGAGTAGGCATGCAGGAGGGTGAGCATGCAGGAAGGAGAGAAATAGAAAAAAAATGAGAAAAAGAGCAAAAGAGAAAAAAGGGAAATGAAAAAGTGAAATAAAAAATTGAGGGAGAGAGGGAGGGGAGGGGAGGGGGGGGGAGGCAAAGGCTGACTTCTTTCTGCATATTTGTCTGGAGAGGTACACAGAGGTATGTTTGATGTGCAGACACAATTTATAATGACCTTCTACAAAATGTCCTGGTGCACAAAACAAGAAAAATCCATCTCTTTAAATGCCTGGAAAAGATCACTATGCTTTCCCTAGTCTCTATGGAGCATCTTTAAGCACAAGCATGGTAAATAATATATCAATTTTCTATCGCCACCTATGAGTGAAAATGTAGAACTGCAAATTGTTCTTCTGTGCATAACAGAAGAAAGAGATGTGACTGTTGTAGTTCAAATATTTCCAAACATACATGTTTACATCTGAGGCAAAGCTAACAACAATTTGTTTGTTTCAGATGGAAATAAACTGATTTTCAGCATGTTTAGGGTTTAGTAATTTATTTGGGTTTACTCATATCATAAGTTTTGAGACTTATTTCAGTAGCTCTAATATCCTGTCCTAACTGAAGCCAAAATTTGGGTGTCCTGTAGTCAAAGATAGGGACAAGCTTCTGATTTGGATGGTGCAAGCCACATGGAACCAAGGTTAGTCTCAGCCTCTGTATCTACACTATATTTCCAGACTATGAGGTCTGAGATCTAAGTAGAGATTTAGTGTGCAAAAGGAGAGCAGGAAATAGGAAAGAAACTTCGGTGAAAATTTTCTAAAAGCAGCAAAAGGTTCAAAGTGGAGTAGACCAGAATATCTGAGTGAATGTATTATGTAGAGTGGTTGAACAATACAGAGTGGAGATGAGGGGACTGGAGATGGGACAGGATGTGCAGGATGACAGGATTAGGGAGGAGAAGGGTGTGGCTGCTGAAAGTACATGATCCATAAGGTCACAAGGTAGAGAGGAATGAATCCTGTGAGAAGGCAGCAGCAGGACTTGAGGACAAGTACAAAAAGGGGAAGAAAACACAGAGTATGTTGAGACATTCCTTTAGGAGTCAGGAACTCTGCTTATCCTGTTTAGCTTAACTATAATCTTCCTTTTTGGTTGGAAAAAGAAGCAAAAATTAAAAAAATAGGATAACTCTGGGCCCAATTCGTGGCAAGAGTCCTGGTGGGATTCATTAACTGAATGAAACTCTGCAGCACAGAGATCTTGGAGCTCGTCTCCCTAAGCTCCTGAATAGTCACTGAGGAAAAGCACACGCAGGCTGTGAATCATCTGCGTACATTTGGCTCGATGAATTGCATTTAAAAAGGGCTTATTTTTCTCCATTGTCTGTGAAGGGAATCAAGGGTGCCCAGCTCACACGGAGACTCCTAAAGCAGCCATTCAGCTGCCTCTTCTTATGAATGGACAGAAATGGGCATTTCCAGTGTGTGATTCATTCCAGCTACCCCAAGCACTTGTCTAAATTGCTTTCTGGAACTGCCTTTTATTTCTTTATTTAAAGAAAAACTGTCTTGTTACTCCTGAGTGACTAACAGACTTTGATATCTCACACTTCCAAGTCTACAGTTAGGTCAGATGAATCCCACTCATGAAATACAAATTCCCAATGGTTTCTTTCCTGCAGGACAGTCAGTTTTCAAAGGTCTAGAGATCAGCAAGGCTGAAGATTTGCATTACAATTGTCCTGTTTTTTCTCCCACCAGTTTCAGGTGCACTGGTGCTGTGAGTGTGTCTCTTGGACACACATCTCTCGATGCACCACATAGAGGTCCCTAAATGCTCATTATTTTGGCAGCTCAGGAGACATCACTGTCCCTCCTCCCCACAGTGTCCCAATTCCTGGGGCAGGACTGTCTTAATTTCACAATAAAGACTAACACATGGTTTCTTGCGGGGGGGAGGAGGGGAGAAGAAAGGATGAAGGTTACAGTAGAAGTCGTAAATAAAATGATCCAGTGTTGAGGAGTTCAGTGAAGGACAAAGCAAAACTGAAGGTAGCATCACAAAATTACTATAATGAAGTACAATTTAGGCATATGGTGAATTCTGAAACACGTTTTCCTATATTTGTGTTGGTTCTGCCATGAAATATCTGTGTAGTCCTCAGCAGGGCACAGAACTCTTGGGAAAGTCAGTCACTCAGTGCTTATGCAGCATTGGCTAAAATGCAGCCTTCATGTAATGAAATTTTGATTTATCATCTGTATCACAGAGGACATGGAGAAAGATCACAAAATGCAAAATGTTTGGCTTTAAAGTGAAAAAGAGTAGGTTTAGATTGGCTATTAGAAAATTCTTACTTGTGAGGGTGGTGAGGCACAGGAACAGGTTGCCCAGAGAAGCTGTGGCTGCCCCATCCCTGAAAGTGTCCACGGTCAGGGTGGATGGGGCTCTGAGCAACCTGGTCTAGGGGAAGGTGTCCCTGCCAATGGCAGGGGAGTTGGAACCAGATAATCTTTAAAGTCCCTTTCCAACTCAAACCGTTCTGTGATTCTTCAATTTTCTGATTCTATAATTAGATCCAACAACAATGGACACTTCTGGTATTTTTGCTTTGCTTTGCACTACCTGAATGGAGGCATAAAATATGACTGCTATATTATGGGATACATATAAAAAGAATCACAAAATAGCTCCATTTGGAAGGACAAATGGACCAGTCCCTCTGCTCAAGCACAACCACCTGGAGCCAGTGGCCCAGGACCATGTCCAGATGGCTTTTGAGTATCAACAAGGTGGGAGATTTCACAATTTCTCAGGCAACCTCTGCCAAGTTCTTGGTCACCCTCTCTGCAAAAAGATATTTCCTTATGTCCAGAGGGATCATCCTGTGTTTTGGTTCAGATCCATTGCCTTTGGTCCTGTCACTGGGCACTAAGTGACAAATATAGTCTCTAATAAAAACGTGCGTCTTGAGATGGTTGTTTTCTTTACATAGGAAATATATCAGTTATCTGAATACTTTCTTACATTAAGGATTTCATATGATATTAATATTTAACACAAGCTTAATGAATATTCCCAAAATATTAAGAAAAAGTGCATTTTTGGAAAGCCTGTGTGTGCTGTATGAAATATTTATAATTTCATACTGATTTTGGTAGCTTTGTTGGTAAATATTTTAAAGAATTTCAAAAGGGATGAGATAGAGAATAGGGGGTTTCCAACTTTCTTTTTAATCCTTTTTTTTGATGATCCTTAATTCTTCTGATCAGCACTGAGAGACAGGCATTGGATTATAAAAACTGGAAGATGTGAGCAATAGAAGAAAGCCTGGTGCACCCTCCAGCTGCTGATTTTTAAATGCAGTAGCAACATATTTAGAATCCAATTTAAACAAATTATTTAAACATCAGAGTTTTGATTTTCATCATTTGCTGCTCAATACAGATATTTAGGAATTTGGGATATAAGTCTGGGATTATTTTCAGTGATCCAGGACTATGAGAATACAACTTCTATTTTTTCTAATAGTAGCTATTTTTACTACTTCAAAAAAAATCTGTTATTTAAACCATTTTTTTCCTTTTGCCTTCAGACATACTGTTAAAAATGCTCCATTAAAACTTGGAGTCTTAGTCTTTCTACTGCACTGAAGATATAATGGGATATCTTTTAATTTGAGTGAAAGGATGTTAAGGATATAATAAGAGACTTTGACAGGTTTCCAAGAGAGAAAATGAAATTTAAATATGCAGATCCTACAGGCAAAAAAAGAAAAAAAAAATAGAAAAAAGTTCTCAGAGATCTGATTAATACACTTCAGTTCAGCAAATATGGCTTTACCACTAATCCAGGTAAAATAAAAGCAATATTTTAAATTATTACTCTGCGGTGTAAGACAGTTGTCCTGAGATTTTTGAGGATAAAACAGAATATGGAAAACTTCACACAAAACAGGTGTAATGTCAAGAAAGCCTAAAGTGAAGAACTGAAAATTCACATGACCTTGCAACAAAAGGAGAATTATCAATTATTTGAAATCTCATATCACTTTCTTTTTTTTAGTCCCCATATAGGATGTTAGAGTAGGTGTGTGCTCTGTGCAGTATTTGATGTGAACTGTATTTAAATCTTAATCCCTACTTAAACAAGCCACAAAAAATAAAGGGTCTGAAACTCAAGTTGAAAATGCAATCTGAAGATTCTTGTGTCTGTTTGCTTAGCTAAAAACAAGAAAAAAAACCAAGCAAACAAACAAAAAGTATTAAGAGGAAAACAGGCTTGGACACTGGGCATAAGTCACTCCAAAAATCGTTTTAACCACTTTAAAGCTGGGTATTCAGTGGGTACTAATTGCTGGGATATTGACTATCCCAACTGAGGCTCACTTACAGCCTTTGGAAACATTTAGAATTAAATATAAAATTGTGATCAAGCTGAGAATTCTTGATGCCAAGGATAAATCATCAAAACCATTAAACTTCCATTTTAAATATGACACAGCATCTGATTTTCAGAGGGGGTTACATGGCTACAGCAGCATATTGTTGTTAGCTGAAATCTCATAAAACCCACAACTCATACCTCCTAGGAAAATGCTTGTGTCCCTAATTTTCTCCTAAACACAAATGATACATAGGCATCTAATTGATTCCATCAATGGACTTAACCACTTAGAAAGTTTAGGTTCCTTTGAAATATTACTTCAAACCCTCAGCTGACATGAATTTAATGATATGATATTACTGATGATCATGAGGCTCAGAATTCGCTTTTTTATTCCAACACTCTGAGCTTCAGTAGTCCTGTTATGCAAGAATCAATTTTTATTTAGTAAAAGATTCATTTCTGTTTCTTTTCATCCAAAAAAAAAGTCTGAAAATGTAAAGCAGCACCTAAAGCAAGATGGAAAGCAAATAGAATTAGTTCTATGGTTCTGTTATACTTAGAAAATCTGATTTATTTTTTCTTTTTTAACACTGGACCTTGTCTTTCAGGAAAGGGACAGACTCATCCCCCTGACAGAGACTGAAGTTATTGACACTGAGCCCCACAATGTACAGAGAGAAACCCACAGGTTGTTTTTACACTAAATACCAAGGAGAGATCAGCATTCTTGTGTAATAAGGAGTATAGAGTGAATCAAACAGTGTCTGCATGCTATAAATACCTTGAAATCAGCAGAAATGTCGTTCCAAAAAAGGGAGACCCAGTTTTGCAGGAGTGAAATAAACAATTTTGCATGAAAAGCCTGAAGGGAGAGATGGGTTACAAAACCATCTTTCTCTGCTGCTTTCTCTTGGCTTTTCAGCTGTCTGGTGTTTTGTTTCTCCTTTTCTCTCTCAGCCCTGACTCACTCAGGCAACTCACTTATTAAGTAAACAGCCTTCAGAGCAGCTTGTCTGAGGAATACAGTTCCATTAAGTAAAAATATGGAGCAAGAAGCTCTTGAGAAGCAAAGATCAGAGATCTAAGAATATAAATGAAAAAATGCACTTTCTTATTTAAATATGTTATTGTTCTTAGCATCATTATTCACCTTCCAGAAGCTTCAGAACAAACGTCTCTCTGCACTGAACTTTCATAGCCATAAACATCTATTCTGCCCTAAATAACTTCCAGAGTAATTGAATGTTAATAAGATAAAACACTTACCAGGAAATGAGGCTGAATCATGGAGTCAACATAATATGTGACAGGTAGGTTCCAACCAATTTTTTAAGTTGAAAAAAATGGTCTTTGTGTTCATATTGGGGTTTCTCAAGGAGTGGTTGTTTATCGCATGCTCTCCTGCAGTGATGGCTGCCAAAAAGCTTGTAATTCTCCATTCAACATTCAGCTTAATGAGCCTGTTTCCTAAAGGGATTCAAAGCTTTTTTGCACGAGGGAAGGGAAGGTCTACAGGGAGCTCTGGCTTCCCCTGCAAAGGGCCATGTTGCTGCACAACATGTGAGACGGGAGCAGCATGGAGACTGAAATGGCTTTAAAATGGCAGAGACCAATGTTTGATTGGATATTAGAAAGAAATTCTTTACAGTGAAGGTGGCAAAGTACTTGAACATGTTTCCAGAGAAGCTGTGGGTGCCCCCTCCCTGGAAACGTTCAAGGCCAGGCCGGACTGGGCTTTGAGCATCCTGGTTTAGTGGAAGGTGTCCCTGCCCATGGTTGAAACAAGATGGTCTTTAAGGTCCCTCCCAATCCAAACAATGCTTTGATTCTTTGATTCCACGTCTGTGGTCCCCTGCAGCAGCCAAAGTAAGCTCTCCCATGTCCAACTCAGCCCTTGACTCACATTATCCTTCTTTCTCGTAGCCCCCTGCAGGAATCTATTGTCTTTGCCACTCGAAGTTAACACATTTTTTTTATTGTCCAAGGCCAACGGAGTACTTTGAAAACAGAAAGCATTTCAAAACATGCCTGAAGCATCTCTTTAGAAACAAGCAGACGCACAATATCCCTGTGAGGCAGAACAATGCTATTATACTAATTTCACAGATGGATAAACCTGAACGCAGTAAGGTAAGGCCTAGATCCTGTTTGGTGCTGTGCTTTGATATTTTAGGGGATTAAGCAGCAGAGAGAGCCTTTTTTACCCTAGCAGGAAAGCTGAGAAACAATCCATAGAAGAAAATACAATAGGAGTGCAGCTGCAAATGCATCTACAGATACAACATGACCAGAGAAAAGTGTTGCTCACCAGCTTTTCTTCTCTGCTGAGCTGCACAGGTAACGAAGATGCCAATGAGCATTTTCCCAACAAGCCGCTTACTCTTTTTTAAACAGCAGTAAAACAAGTCCCATCTGCCTCAAAATCCCTCTTTTTCCATGTTCTCCAAGCTGGCATGACTTCAAAGCAGATGTTGCCTCTGCTCCACTCCTTTCACCCTCACCTCACCAGCAGGGCAAGGTTTGCCCAGAATAACCTTTCTCAAGTGCACAGAGAGCACCCAGATGTCCTCATGGCCACACTCAGGTCTCTACCCAGACCCTCCCCTGAATATTAATGCCAATCTTCTTGCAAGTCCCCAGGAAGAGGCTGCACTTTGGCAGGGTGACGGATCTTTTGGCATCTGCTGAGCAAGAACGTTGCTGAGTTTGATCTCATTTTTTCACTTTGCACAACATGAAATTTTTAATTGTCTAGTTGAGAATGGGTGGCAGCTGACAATTGCTTTGTTCAGACTCTCAGAGCTGATAATGCTCTGTTCATGAAACTGGGGCTGTTAATAATTCGTAAGCTGATACTTCCTCACACTTGATTGTGCACAGTAGACTTCATAATTTGAGCTTGTCATTTTTATTTTTCAGAGGGAAAAAAAACCTCACAACAAAACCTTTCCTTTTTCATGGTAGACTTCTCTGTAAGTGTGTAATTACATCCTGATGTTCTCTGTGATTTGTGCCTTGTTCAGCCTATTGAAAATCACTTTAAATACACTTTAATAAAATATTTTCTTTGTTAGGAAAACACCCACATTTTTTTTTCCATGTGGCACATCATGGGGGTACTGCTTTCTTGTATATTATTACTCTGCATACATATAAGATTCTTTAAAGAGCATTTGCATGTAAGGAACCTGTGACCATTTCTATCCTGATAATAACAAAGGGAAGGGATTGTCGTTTCTGCAAGTAGTTGATTATGGAAACATCTCCATGTCCATCTCAGGTCCTCACCACAGAGATGGTGGAAGTCTCCTAAAAGGATCCTTCCACATCCAACAAATCTTTAGTACTCAGACCTTCAGTAAAAATGGAAAAGGCTGTTTGCAATATCAGAAAGAAAGAAACTATTCCAAATCTTGCATCAGCCAACTGCTGTGGCTTTGGCTGCATTAATTAAGTGGCTGAAAGATAAACCATTCTGCATATCTCAGCAGGCTTTGAAGATTTGTTTTAGCACACATTATTACTCATAAAGATTTCTTTTCCTTGGTTATTCAGGCCTGAGTATTGAAAATAGACTGTTGAATTTAGGTCTTTTTATTTTTCAGATGACTGTGAAGTCCTGTTCTCTAAAAAACAGAATACCTTCCTATGTCTTTGTTTAGAGAATCCAAATTGATATTAATTTCAAAACAATCCTCTCTTTCATTGTATTGTGGACTATTGCAACCAGAATCATCTTAAAGACGTATTTTCTAAACAATCCATGAGACAGTTCCTATTAGAAGAGTACCTGGCCCCAAATAGCCAGATTAACATTTTTATTCCATGACTACAGAATGGAGACAAGGGAAGGCTCAGTCTCTCTTGGGTTTGGAGCTTGTGGTATCAGGGAACCAGACGCAAAAGGAGATTTCAGAAGCCAAAGTAAAGAATATCAAAACTGCTTAGCAAAACAAAAACAAAAATAAATCATAGATGAATGTTTCATATTTAGTCATACTTACGTGTGAATAAATTGCAGTTTGCACCATCACCCAAGACGTCCTGACTCAAGAAATACAGAAAATATACTGTTTACAAGGAGTCAGCCACGCCTTGAGGCAAGACTGTTTACAATCATTTAATAGCACATGTACCTGATTTTCCATTCCTTTCTGGACTTTAGGCTCTTGACACAATAGAAAGGGAGAGATCTTTCTCAGTGTCCTTAAAAATACGCAGCCCATCCTGTTACCTGCCAAAACTGGGAGTTTCAAGTCTCTTAAACCTAGGAAATCTCCTGTGCACATTTTCCATTTCCTAAGGCACTTTTCCAACCACAAGGCTATAAATTTGGGATATGGATGACAGAAGAAAAAACAGTCATGAAATCAACACACATTGAGGAGTCTGATTTTTTAACATGGTTGCTAAAAAATCTCTTCTGGGAGAGACGGAAATGAATTTATCCCCTGATAATGAAATAATTTCTATAACCAAGGACCATCTCATGTGGAAGACATTCATATAAGTGAGGCTAAAATATTTTTGTACCTATGTGCATGGTTTGGGTCTACTATGAGGAGAACCATCACAAAGTATATACAAATGTATGCATTTTTCCTCTGTTTTAGGAACCAAGCAGGGAATTTCTAAGGTCTCTCTCAAAATTCCATGCCAGAACTCATCCAAACCCTGTGAGAACTTGCCTTCAGGCTTGCACAATCACTCATGTTCATATATTTGCTGAGTCTCAGTGATATTTCTCCACCTTCAAGTCCTGAAAAAGAATCATTGAAAGAAAACCAAAATCAGTATAGTAAGATCATGACCACAGGATATAAGCTGAAAGTCCATCATTATCATTAGCAGATCTGGACTAAATGCATAACTGATGCTCCCTTCTCTGTCAATTTTATGCTCTTAGAAATCAGTCATGCAGATACCATTCAGATGATTTTATTTATCAAATCTGAACTGCCCTGCTCTAGAGTTAAGCTGAAAAGTGGTTTAAAAATCATAAGGACTGTAATCCCCCTTTCTATCTGAGTGCATTTCATTACACAGATACAAATAAATACTTTAGGTCGTTTAATTCTTCCTCAACTGGTCTCAGTTATTAAAAGCACTGCAATATTCCAGAGCAATTTTCCAAAGTTTAACAGCTAAACCACTGTTTGCTCTGACTGTTACACAATAAGGAAACACACAGAATATTCTCTCCATTTAATAAATTCATATTTATCTCACTTAGCTTTATCCTTTAGGAAGCTGGGCATCTACCCTAGTTATCTGGGGTCTCTCAACAACCAAAGAGAGAGGCACATCTCCAGAGCGTGATTCATCCCTCCTATCTCAAATACCTATCACATTCTGGAAGCTGATATAATTTCTCCTGTTAAAATGGATGTCTTATTTCCAATCTGAATCTGTCTAGTTTCAGCTTCCAGCTATTGGATCTTGACATGGTAGATTAGTGAGTTATTTACTGTAAAAAATATCTTCTCTCTGTGCACGAAGAGTGCAAATAATCTACTCTTCAAAGAACTAAATAGATGGAGATGCCTAGTTTCCCACTGTATGACATTGTGGTTGCTCTTCAAATAAGTCTTGAGAGATAATATTTCTTATCACCCAAACTGACACAGCTGGAAAAAAATAGACAGGTTTCTAGGCACATAAGCTCTTCTTTAGGTCTGACTGAGTTCAAAGTTTCTCAATGAAAAACAAATTTATTTTCATTTTTAAAAAAAAAACATTTAACTTGACAAATTAAAGCTTTGCAAGCAAAGAAGCACTTCTTACATATAATTGGTACTCCAAGGTTTTAGTTCGACAAAAAGAACCACAATAGTGAGCCAATTTGTCTTCTATTACCAGGAGCCTCTTTCCAGTGTGTACTCAGCAAATTCCATACATAAATGTGATGATTTAAGATCACACTCCTGAAGTTCGCAGGAATCAATGGGACTGTTTCCACTAAATGATTTCATTGAGGTCTTTTGGTTCAATTCTCTCTACTCACAGAGGATGTGAGTATGGGCACTGAGCAGTAGTCATTAGGAAGCTGTGGTGTACGTGTAGGACTAAAGTTCACATAAATGGTGAGAGAAAGCACACTGTTAATTTGCATTTTACTTTAAAACTCAAAGTGTATTCTAGAAACCCATGACCCTATTATCAAAGGCTAGAAGAAGATAATGAGATTCTAAATAAGCCTCTGAATAAATGAAGGTTTTCTCTCAATTATGAATGGATACATGCTTACTATTATAGAGGTGTTCTCATGTCACTTTTCTGAGGTCTTTGTCAAAACTTTCACTTTGTCAGATGAAGGTCGAGGAGACATTTTTATTTTCACAATTACAAGCTCACTGTGAAAAAGGGTCTCTAATAAAAAAATCCATCCCCTAAGCAAAGAGATTCCGACAACTAGAGGGGACAACTTTAGAACATTTGACATTATCAGCCTCTTGGAAATGCAAAAGCATTACTTCAGCCTTACTCTCCCATCTGATCTTAAATAAGTGGATAAAGCTAATACAGATATCCCAGAATACAAGGAATTAATGGGCAAAACTAAAAAATAAAGCTGTAGCTGTAAGAAATTGCCAACTTTTTGTATTTAATCACAGATACAAAATTAATCTAATTTTCTAAACAGTTCTCCCTGGCTTTCCTTTTTTCTTTTATTCCCTAGATTGCACAGCTTAATTTTTAAGCAAAAAAAATATCTATTTTAGTAAACCACTCAGGAAGATAACATTTTGGTGATAACAAAATTTCTGATGTGAAATTTAGAAGATATTCCAAATGTTTTCCCCAAGTCTGAGAAATAATGATACACAAAAGCAACAGGTTACTGTTGATTTAATTGCAGTAATTAATACTGTAAGATGTATCACTGAAAGGAAAAATGTTACAAGTCATTCAGGCTGCCAGATGAGTTATGCTGGACAATACCCAACATCTGATGCTTCACAAAATGCCAATTACTTTACCAATAATGCTCTTGTCCAAATATCCACTAAACAAAAAAATTGGGTATTAAGCAGGAATTTAATTCTCTCCCTAAAGGCCATAAAAGCATAAGACCTCTTTGCTCTTTTGTTGTGGCATAAATAATATTATTGGCAATGCTTCATTATTTCTTGAGTCTCCATTGGGTTTTCCCTGGGGCATGGCAGCTGAGACATGCTTGATTCTCTTTACATGTCTTGTAACTTGTCAACAAGCTGATGCAATTAGGACTTTTCCTTCCTGGTGGTCTGTGTGTGCGCCCGGAGTCATTGGTTTTATTTAAAGTTGGACCAGCTTTAACGTTCTTCCTGGTGACAAGTCCCACAAACCACAGGTGCAATCCAGCTCACAGCCCAGTCACAATTATTCTGGCATATTTAGTGTGGTTTTGAACCAGCCCTTGAGTGGAATTCTTGTGTTGCTTCACAAATAGTTGCAAATGGAAATGAGCTGTTGGATTAAAATAGAAATTCATAAGCTTCTTATGAAGTAGCCCTGCTATGAATGAGGGTTGTGCTGAAAAATCCAACTATTCCTATTATATTATACACAGTAGACATCTTTCCACCTGAATGCTCTTATCTTTTTTTGATCATATAAGACAAACAAGAAAGATACTCTGGAGTTGGAAACAAGACTAACCCCTTCAAATCCACCAATTTGAAGAGAGAAAGAGCAAGTCATTCATTTTCTATCCATTTTTTATTTAAAACTGGAACATTTATATCTCTGATGAAATATGCAGTTTTGTTTCATTGTCAGTTACAAAGCCTTTTTATGCTGTTATCTTATTCTTTATATTCATGTATCTTTCTTTTTGAAAGCTAACAAATGACAGATTTTTAAACTGCTTCAAGTCCTTCAGAACTCCTAGACTTTCAAGACTTTAGTTGCTTAAAGCTGTAAAAATCTGAAACTGCGATAGATATTTTAAGTGTACTTTTGCAACTTGGATTTCTGATTTTCAATAAAAATCCCACTCTCACATGAAAGTGGGTTTGACTCAATATAACCTATTGTGGTCAGAAATCTATCTCGGTAGTGTCACAAGCTTTAGGTGAGACTACTTAACCATATTTTTAATTTTGAAACATGAAAAAAAATCAAAACCAAACTCAGGCTTCAGTTATTCACACTAATTTTTGGAATTCTCAGATGTTTGTATAGTCTTTATTTACCATGTATTTTATTTCTTAGCTCTATAGCTGAACAACAACAACCTGTGAGCCTTTTTCTGTGGTGTTGGAATCCTATCTACCATACATTCAATAGGAATTTTCCTTTTTGCCAATATTAAGCTGTAAGGGAACAAATAACACAGTGATTTAGTTTGCAACAGTATGTGATCACCATTACTCACACAAAGACAACCCCTCAGGTTATGTGATATCCAAGAAAAAGCGTTTAGAAATCCCCAGAGTGTCATATTTTTACAATGGATATTCATGCAATTATTCACGTTTTGTCATGTGTACTCAATTCCGTGGTATTTTTACCACTTGTAGTAATTTCTTTCTTCTGTACCTGATGCTGCTGACTGAGACTAGAGGCTGGTTTTCCTAGGAGTGCTCCAAACTCACCAAAATGTGTTTTGGCCAGAAGGCAAGATGAACACAGAGAGGTGAAGTGATTTGTCTGTGGGCACAGGGTTTGTGACTTGAATATGTGGGTTGTAGAGCCAGGGAGGATATGGTGGTACCCGTTTTGGAGGACAGGGCCAGTGTGTGCTCCAATCATGCCATCTGTGCTGCTCAAAGGCAATAGATGAGAGCAAACCTACCTCTTAAATGTTGTTTGGGTTAACTTCACAGTTTTGAGGACACTAATAAATAATGAATAATCCAGATAATGAAGATATGTGGAGGGAAAGAAGATATAGAAGAAAAAGAGAATTGTCCAGTGTGAAACAGTGATCGCATCAAATGCAGCAAGAATCATTGAGTCGTTAAGGTTACAAAAGACTTCTAAGATCATCAAGTCCAACCTTAACCCAACACTGCTAGAAATAAAGTTCAGGCAAACCTGACTGAGACATAGTTAACAACCCCAAATAAATCTGATATCCTCAAAACCAATAAAACAGCAAACCAATAAGAGAAAAAAAGCATCATCAAAGCAAATTATCATTATTTTCCAGTGGGACCCTGATACAATATTCTGCAATATTCATTTATAACAAATTAGACTTTTTAAAATCTACACTTATAAGAAAAAACTTTTTATATTTTTCTGAACTGAATTATTTACTGGCTGTAGAACTTCTGTTTTTTCATTTGGAAAATATCTTCTTTAAATATTTAGAAAAAATATCTATAAACAGCATGCAGTTTTAATTACAATTTATACGCTTGCATTTTAATTGCCTTTTAAACTAATTTAGCTTGTTCTTAAAGTTAATTAAACTCATTGGGGGGAAAATGTTCCTTAATTCAGTTGTGAAAATGGAGCAGATGTGGAGATGTATTTGTGATTGTGTCTATCAGTCTGAACTTATAAGAATCCTTTTAATCTTAAACTCTTTAATAGATCTTAAAACAAAATATTTCTCATATGAGCAAGGTGTCCTGTGCATTTCCTGTGTGCTTTCAACACTAAAATTATATGTGCACAGCACATTATTTTTTAATTAGTCTGTTCCTTCTAAAGTTCATTAAAGTTGGATAAAGAGGGGGATGTGATGCTGACTGTATGGTTAGAACTTTGGGTTTTGGGGACCATTCACTGTAAGTTTGCAAACATTTGAGTAATTCAAATTCAAAATCAGGGCTTAATTTGAGCAATTCTGACTTTTGCAATGAGCCTCTGGGAGGCCAGGAAGAATTCTGGTATCGAGTAGAGGGAATGCCCATTCTCAGGAGAGAAAAACATTAAAAATACATATCCAGCTGAACTAGAGGTCATTCTGGCATTGCAGTTCAATTCTTGACATAACTTTGAAGTGGACAGACCAATATCAGCAGCAGTTCTGCTGTTGGAGAACTCATCATGGTCTGGGCAGTGATGTCTGCAGAGTCCTGAACTCTGAGCAGTTAGTCCATGCTCAACTCAGTATTAAACTATTTGTTTACTTCTGGTTCAGGTGCCCCTACTCCAGGCATAGACACAGCTGTCCACTGTGAAAATGAAACTGTTTGTTTAGAAAATTATGTGGGAGAAATTTAATTTCCAAATACTGATTTTTGAAGGAAAGCTCCTTCCAGCCTAATAGCCCTACCAGGTGACAAGCTTTGGTTCCTACTGTGGTAGTAGACTGTGCATAGTAGTAACCACCAAAAAAGAAACTCAAAGCACATTTCCCTAAAGTGACCTGTTCATAGTCCTTTCCTGAAAGAATTTATTAGCTAATCAAACTAAACTATATCTTCTCTCCAGCCTGTTGTGAAAATGGTCCAGTCAAGATTTCTGATTGCAGTGGTAGTACCTGATCCATGTTAAACTACCTGGTTATTGCAGGCAATTGATCTCCTGATAGATACATAATGTTAAAACAAAAAAAAATGAATCCAAGCCTTGAAAAGGACCATTATAATGATCAGAAGTGACTCGCCCACAATGCTCATTAGTGCAGATCTTGAATGGTGTTTAACCAACATGGGCAAACAAAGAAGGATTTATTTTGAGGGTTGAAGGAGAACAATAGCCAGTGTTTCAGTCCCTTCAGAACAGTGCTGGACACCTAGAAATTCAGAAGGAAGAAAAAAAGTAAGAGAAAGAAAACCAGCCCTTTCATCCTCACTGCATCCAGCATCCGTGGGTCAGTGCTTCTGAGGTCACTGACATAGTCTTACAAGTTTTATAAAGAAAGCCTCAGTTAGCCTATGGTTCTGTTATTGCAGCAGAAACAAGCTTGCAGCTGGTTTGTTAACTTGTTTTGATTCTGCTCTACTCTTGTTTCATTGACGTACACAAGGCTGACATCCAGAGACACTCTTCTTGGGCAGTCATGTGTATCAGGCCCGGTACACTTGCTGTCAGCTTGATAGGACTACTAAATGACTGTGCACTGATCCACAAGCAACTATTCCTCACACTGTGCAACTTGTTGGAGCTTTTATGCATACTATATAGTGTGTGACAGCTACTTTTGTGCATGTGTAGCTGCTCATTATATACACATTTAAATTCCTTTGCAGTAGAGCCTGCCTGTATTTCACTTACAGATAAACTTTGTTTTTTTCTCCTTTTGTCATGAGTCTTTACTTTTCATGCTCTTTGGATTTGAAAGGAATTTTTTTACAAGCTCTTTCTTTACTGACCATCCGTATTTGCGAGAACTATTTCATTAGCTGGTGCAGCATATAAACCTCATGGAATTAATCCATTCTTTCACACCCAAAAGCAAATTGAAGTCACCTTAATGCTTCCACAAAACTGAGCTTGTACTTTTTTAGATTACTGAGCACAGAGACGTGTGTATGTCCTGTTGGAGGAGCTGTACATTTCTGCAGGCAACATTCTCTTTTGCCTTGCTGTTGGCTCATTAGACTTTCTTCTCCAGTGCTGCATCTTAAATCCATAGGCAGAGGTTCGATGGTATGTAGCTCCCTCTGAGGCAGCTAAACACAAGTGGGAGACTGACTGATATGGCATCCACCAAACCTAAAAGGGAACAGGGACCACATATTTCCTTGCCTGACAAGCTGGTGTCAGATGCCGTGGATCACCTCAGTCACACCATACAAGAGTAAGGAATCTGACCTGTTGTAAAGCTTTCTCTGGGTGTTTAGCTGCATTATGAATATTCCCCACTGCATTAGCACACCTGGTTTCATGGTGGCCCTTAGAATAAAAACCAAAGGCTGCGTGTAGAACCATGAAAGCCTATAGCCTATTGTCAGAGCATGAATTTGTGTTGCATCATGTCTATTTAGCAACTGTGGTCTCTGTGAATAGCTGATAAAACTTTCTAATATATCTTCATAGAAACCATGGGTGTTACACAATTGCCAGCCATATCCTCCTGAGAGTTTGGCACCATATTTGATTATCTAGGATCCTTCTACAGTAAACAGGCACTTTAAAAAGTATTAATCTAATTTAATTTTGGGGCTATCCTGTGCAGAACCAGGATATGGACTTCAATGATCCTTGTGGGTCCCTTCCAACTCAGGATATTCTATGAGTGCATTATTCCAATTTAACCAAATTTTTGGGGACAGGAAAATAATTTTTTTTCCTTTACAGGTATTTTCTCAGGTCCACTTACATTTCATAGGATACTTAATTTAGAATTCTATATTAAATACTTGCTGTTCATATTTTAATCTGGTTTTCAAGCCTTCTCAATACTTTCCAGATTTTTAGCCCATGTAAGATCAGCACAATAAAGTCATTTCTTCAGGGTCTCTAAACAGTGTTGAGGGTCTGGAATATATTAGTCCAAGGTGCCTTCATTTTGTCATCATTACAGACTTCTTTTGAATCTTCTGAGATTCCATGCTGCTGGCATCCACATTTGCCCTTGGAAAAAAAGACTGTCTTAACCTTGCTAATACTCAAGTCCCAGAGCACAAGCTGTCATGACTATGCAAGCAGTGAAATAACCACAAGGTCCCTGTAGAATTTTAGATTATTCCCTGTTTGCACATAGGTTAACTGTGATATGAAAGAAGAGAAGAAAAAATTATGCTGTACTGATTCCTAAAAAAGAGCTGGTAAGAGTCAGCACGTAATGTCACTCATTATTAAAAGGCAAGTAATATAATTTCCTTCTGTCATCCTTTAGTGACTTCAGTGACGTTTTCATTTTCCCCTCTTTTTGACTGCTGGTCACACAAGTCATGAGCCAAGTCAGCAGTTCATGAAGTACAGTAGTTAGACCATTGCAAAGGCCAAACTTAAAGGGAACGTTTAATCTCATCTAATTTCAGACTTACATCTGTCTGAGCCATACATTTCTTCTCATTTCTAACAACTAAGAAGAAACAGCTGGGTTTAGGAAGTTTATTTTAATCCTAAAACATGTGTTATAATGAGCCATACAAGCAAGCTCCAAAAATATGGGTTTGTGTCTGACTATTAAATGCAGTTTGGACATATAGTTCAGCTATAGGTATAAGACATCTAAATTAGGGGAGATTAATTCACCTTAAACAACTTAGAAACAAAACAGAAGCAGCACTAATCAAGTCTTGTAAATCATTCAGAGAATAAACACAAGGCTTTGCTACATATCATCTTTGTTTGAATGGAGATAACCTAATGTCATTTGAAGAGAAAATACCTGAACTAGCATTTTCAACAAGCTCATATTGCATAATGTATCCCAAGTCACATAGGAAATGTCAATATGTTTTCTCTCTCCATTAACTTTAGAAGGCAATTAGAGGACTAGTTTACACTAGACAGATCACTTTTTGAAAGCTAGAAGTAAAAGAGATTAATTCTACCCTGGATGTTTGCTCTGTGGATTTATTTTTTCCAAAACTCAGGCTTGTGCTGTCATGCAGTGTGTAGTCTGGCCAGATCTATACCACTGACTGACACTTTTTAGAGCATGTGGGCAACACAGTGTTCAAAGGCCCAAGTTCCCCTGCAGATGCAAGTGACTGGATCATTAGAACAGCCCTGATTCTGCACATTGTCTTTGTCCTGACAGCTCAGCACAGAGCTGGGGATCAGAGCCACTTCAGCATCATCTGAGAGAGCAATCTTGAGACCCCAGCACAGGGAATTCTGCTCAGCAATATCATTTCTCCTCTCCAGCTTTCCTTACACTGAACTGTGATTGCTGCGTTTTCACTTTTGCAGCCAAAATATGCGATTGGTTCCATGGTAGGATGAAAGCATTTGAATTTTGGAGGGGGTTAAAATCAGCAAAAAGCAAATATCTAAGCAAAAAAATATATCATCTGCCTTTAATCTTTCCAGCATAATCTGCATTGCCACCAGTCAATGTCTGATAACACAGCACCTCGAATGTGTTACACCTCGAATCCTGTGATCAGCTTTAGGTCCCTCATGACAAGGAAGACATTGAGGTTTTGGAGCTGAGGGAGCTGAGAGTGTTTAGCCTGGAGAAAAAGAGGCTCAGGGCTGACCTTATAGCTCTCTACAACTCCCTGGAAGGAGGTTGCAACCAGGTGGGAGATGATCTTTTCTCCCAGGTAACAAGTGACAGGATGAGAGGAAATGGCCTTCAGATGTGCCAGGAGAGGTTTAGATTGGTTATTGTGGAAAATTTCATCATGGAAAGAGTGCTCAAGCCCTGGAAGAGTCTGCCCAGAGAAGTGGGGGAGTCACCAAACCTGGAGGGATTTAAAGGACATGTGGATGTGCCACTTGAGGACAGGGCTTAGTGGTCGGCTTGGCAGTGCTGGGTTAATGGTTGAACTCAATGATCTTAGAGGTCTTTTCCAAACTTAACAATCCTATGATTCAATGTCACTGTCCACAGGAAATCTATTAATCATCTGTATTGGCTTCCTAAGACACCCCATAAAGCACTAGGAGCATTTTATGGGTATCCATCATTGGTCATGGATCATGGACCACAAAAATGGTTATTCTCAATGTTGCACTGGTCTGTCATTCAGCATTCTTGGATATCTTTCATGTATAGTTCCTGAAACTGCTATTCATTTTGTCTTTTCTGTATGGATAAGAGGTAATCTTGGTTAGTAACAATTTTCCAGTGGATCAGTAATGCATGAGTCATACATAGCCCATATTCCAAATCTATTGATTTTTTTTTAGTTTTAGAGAGGAAAGCCACTCACTTGTATTTTAGACACAGTGGATGTCAATATTTGTCAGAACACGTTCCATAGAGGATTTCCATACAGAATACTGCTAGGATATTTTGTGTTATGCTGGAGATTAGCTGCAGTGTATCTGTTGTAACCCCAAATTAACCCAGTTAGCAGGGAAAATTTTCTCAATCCAGTAGGGGAGGCTGTGTAAGAGCAAGAGAATAAAAAGTTTGGTTAATAACAAAGAATTAAATAACTCACTTCCACCTAACACAAACTTAGTTTTACTTTGGAATAGCCTGTTTGTTTTAAGAAGTTGATTCCAGTGTTCCCATGTTGAATCAGACCACATGTGATTTCTACTGAATACAGACAAAAGCAATTTTTACAGTTTATCATCACAATATTGATTCTGTCATATTTTCTATGATACAAGATTGATGTGGATGTTGGAAACTGCTAAAGGGAGTTCAACATTATGTTATATTCCAGGGAGTGGTTTATAACATATAGTGGAAAAAAACCATTTTTATTGTAGTGAATTTGAAAACTTGCCTTGTATTATAGGGAGGGAAGTGATCCATATAAATGTGTATTTGGACAGAAATTGTTCCTTTGATTAATTTAAAAAATGATAAATTGCATAACAAGGCATAGGCAACCAGGAGAAAAAAATACCAAAAAGAAGCTAAATTAAATAAATTTGAAAAAAATTAACATCAAAATGATGAGCAGATGAGGATATTATAGCAGTTCATACCCTCTCTATTACTAAATGTAGGTGAATATCAAAAATTCTACAGAAACCTTGACCCTGATCAATGTAGTTTTCCACTTAGATACGTAAAATTAGTTAAAATATTTAAATATTTTTTGCAACCATTATTCAATTCTTTAAACATTTTTTGGAATAAGTGTAGCTATAAATGTCACCACCTTAACAAATTCTTACAGAGCCTGTTACACACACACTTCTAATATTGTCATTTTAAGTATCATATCACATAGGCATTGAATAAATACATATATCATTAAGATGCAGCTACTTTAATATTTTTACTGTGTTAGGATAAAAGTATCCTGTTTCATCCTTAACTTCCTGCAGTTTATCAGAGTTGTGCTAAAACTGTTCTAAAAAACAACCCTGCAAAGGAAAACAAACAAAAATAACTCAAAGTTAATATTGTAGAGAGCATAGGCAATAAACTCTTCATAACTCCAGATTTTTGGTTAGATAACTGCTAGTGCACAGCTGAGATGTGTGAAAATGGGGGTTTTTTTCCATGAAAATACAAGTCAAATAAATCTGGTGCAATTGGAAAACAAAATTTCTAACAATGTATAGAACTTTTCTCACTAGCTCCACAGCTATGACGATGGCTCCCATCAGTGAAATTGGCTTCCCAGCCTATGGATTTTTTCCTTTCCCAAACCCTTTTTAGTAGCTTTGTGAGTTTCTTATAGGCATTCTTATCCTGAAAGTACATATAGAAATATTTAGCTCCATATATATCCTGTGTATTTTTCAGCACTTAACTAATGCCCAAAGGGTGCAGTCCTCTTTGCGGTAGATGGAGAAAGGTAACCACTTCAGGAGGGATGCATGAGCTGCCCATAAGAACAATTTCAACTGATCACACCCCTAAACTGAGCATTTTAGTTCTTTTTAACTTTGGATGACAAAAAGCCAGGCCTTATTGTGCTAAATAGATTAGGGAAGCAATGTTCTCAGGAAGTTAGGGTATGAAGTTCAACATGAGCATCTCCCCTTCTCAATTCTTCTGCTGGTCAACTTCCTTCTGATTTAGAAAATCATAGAATATACAGAGTTGGAAGGGAATTACACATCATAAAAGTCCAGCTCCTGTCCCTGCACAGGACACCCCAAGAAACACACCATGTGCCTGAGAGCATTGTCCAAATACTTCTGGAACTCTGTCAGGCTTGGTGCTGTGACCACTATCCTGGGGAAACTTTTCCTGTACCCAGCCATTCTCTGGGTGAAGAACCTTTTCCTCATATCCAACCTCACTCACTCCTGACACAACTTCATGTCATTACACATTTCCTTCCATACCATTAATGCATTCAAGCAAATGAGGATCTCTGTCTTAAAACTCTTTGAAATTTATTTAATTATATTCAAAAATTAAAGCCATACATGAGAAAAAAGCATTATTAGCATGCACGTTATTTTAATCCAAAACGTGGCGGAATCTTAGCTAGGCGTTTCTTGCTTTTAAACAGAAATGCATGGTACATTAAAGGCATAAAATTTTCTTTCAGAAAGTTTACCAGGACTATATCAATGCAATGAATGACGAACACAAAACATTGTGCAAAAGGTCCCACTCATCAAATCCCTCTTGCTAGAAAAATAATGAATGAGAACTGCTTCGTGTCCACAAACCCTCTCAGGAGAGAGAGTACATGCAGTGCCTTTAAACTGCACAATGCTGAAGGAATGACAGATCTTGAAAGCCCATCTGCCCCAGTATTTCAGCTCTTGACACGTTTGTTTTGTGGGAGTCTATTCATAAATTTTTATTTGCTGACGCTTTTCATCATAACTGTTTAAAAGTAAAAGTGCATAATCATTTTCCTTTTTTTAAAAAAAGCCTGGTCGAAATCTAACAAGTCAATGGGAGCTTTTCTTCCTTTGATGTCAATAGGCTTTGGATGAGACCCATACAATGCAATTTAGTGCAGCAGTTAAACATGTGCTAAAGTTCCGGGGACTTCAGGGGGGCTTTAGACATATTTTCAACAAACACCCTCAATATCAAGCTGTCATGGGAAGAGAGCATTTGTTTGTGGGGTTTGGGAAGGAATTATGAAAGCAAGAAGCAGAGGATAATTGAAGTTGATTCAATATCATAAAGATTTAAATTAAAAAATAGTGAGTTTCTTACAGTGTTCACTAAAAGTGAGGGTCACAGATATAAGTGGGCCAGTAGGAAAGTTTCCAAACAGGAGAAACATGTTTGCATAAGGCCTGTTCCTCTCAAAAAAAACCCAGACATTAGAGTGTTCTGGAACTGATATTCTGTTCTGTGCCCATTTAACCTGCCCAGGGATGCTACAGTGCAGAATACAAACTTTCAGCCTCAGTAATCTTTGGAACTAGGCCTGACAGAGGAAATGTGTACTAGAATACTAGGAGTTGGATGCTTTTATGTACAATACTACCCTTCAGGTCTAAGCTGATATGCAAGGCTCAAAATACATACAAACCCTGTAAATGTATTAAAAATCATCTAATTAAATGGTAAAGGTATCATCCTTAAAATCTCTTTTGTGGTGGTCTGACCTGTCACAATTTTTTTGCAGCCAGCACTTACCTACCATGTAAGTAATTCTTTGGAGAAAGAAACGTCCATGAATAGTAACTACATGGTATCAGGGCCAAAACTGTAGATCCCCAAGAGTCACAGCTGCAAAATCAAACAAAGTGAGTTACAGTGGGTGCAGTAATTCCTGGGCAGAGTTGAATATCCATTCTGATTGTCCAACATATGAGAAGTCGGTGCTCAAATGGGTTTCTCAGTAGAAAACACCAATGCTAAATTATGTGTTTCTGCTGCATCATTTAACTCCTGCTGAGGAGAATTTTCAACCTTCCCTGGCACATGTCCATGTTATAGATCCACCTTCTCATCCCTATGTGATATTCCACTGGTCACTTTGCTTATTCACTTGAGCAATTCAAGCTCTTTGGGATTTGAACCTTGTTCTTTCACTTCTTGGGTTTATAATGAGTGATGTACAAAAGGGCATGTGCAAAGGGAAATTGCTGCTGTTTAGGGATCATAGACACAACTGCACAAGGCACTTATGCAGAAAAGCAAAAAATTGAAATACATACCGAAGAGTGGATTTTTTTTAAGTATCTAATAAACTGGTGTTTATCAAAGGTAAAACTTGAGAAATTTAATTGTGTCTCTTTCTCTTAGTATTTTAATTAAAGAAATCTCAATATGTCCCTGGAATTCCCAAGCAGGATAAACAAAAATCAACCTTTTCTACAGACAGCTTAAAAGTAGACTGGAAAAAAAAAATAACCTTTTATGAATTCTTAAAAAAAGGAAAGATTAAAAAATGTGTGATCAATAACAAAAGAGATCTTCCATGAGTCTTCCACCTATTCTGCCTTTCAGACAGAGACACATTAACAAACACACAAGCATGAAATAAAATACTATGGGCTATATTTCCCTTCCACTTATGCCAAGGAAAATTAAAGCAAAGTCTCTGACTCCAAGTTAGTTCCTTCTGTGCAAAACCTGAAAATGGAACTTAAAAAAATGCTTCTGTCTCCAGTACAGCCCCTTCTTTTTATTGGTATTTTTTTTTCTTTTGCTTTTTTTTCCCCCAAATCATCAGATGTTAAATCCAATGCACGGAGGCAATCCAGGCACAGTACGAAAAGACTGCTCTCCAGAAAGATTGAGTCACTGGAAATTGGAAACCTAATTCCTACTGAAAGGGAAAAAAAGTCTTTTGACAGCCTATTAGTTCCAAGAAAAGGTATCAAAGGTCACCAACTCTTCCTGTTCTGCTAAAATATTTATAAGAGATAGTTTTGGAGAGATGTGCTCATATGATAACTTTTTTGGATTATTCCTGAAGGTGCCTATGGCAAAAGACCTTTTTTGCCCTGTCATGGTTTAACCCCAGCTGACAGTTCAGCCCCACAGGACTCTCACTCAAGTTCCCTGCCTGGGAGGTGAGGGAGAGAATTGAAAGGGTAAAAGTGAGAAAACTCGTGGGTTGAGATAAAGGCAGTTTCACCGTAAAGCAAAAGCCTCACACAAGCAAAGCAAAACAAGGAATTCATTCCCCACTTCCCTTGGGCGGACAGGTGTTCAGCCATCCCCAGGACAGCAGGGCTCCATCAAATGTAACAGTGACTTGGGGAGGCAAATGCCATCACCCCAAACAGCCTCCCTGCCCTTTCCTTCTTCTTCCCCCAAATTTACACACCAACGACGATGTTGAATGGTCTGGGATATCCCTTGGGTCAATTGGGGTCACCTGTCCTGGATCTGTCTCCTCCCAGCTCCCAATGTCTCTCAGCCACATCACTGGTGGGGTGGGGTGAGGTGAGGAGCAAAAAAGACCTTGACTGTGTGTAAGCTCTGCTTAGCAATAAAGAAAACATTGCTATATTATCAACACCATTTCCAGCACAAATCCCAAACACAGCCCACACCAGCTACTGTGAAGGAAATTAACTCTACATCAACTAAAACCTACCACTAGATCTGAAGAACCACGGGAATGTCACTTTGCCTTCCAGAAACCTCAGCCTCTAATGTTCCAAATATAGAGTGAGGTGCTTGGGATTTTTCACCAGCTTTATCACAGAGTTTGGAAACGCTGTGCTTTCTCCCAGCCTCTTCCAAACAGAATCTGTCTCTTCTATGAAACTTGAAATAAAAAGAAGGAATATTTTTTCAGATCTTGATGAAGGCAGTTGATGGGAAGAAAAATGCAAGGATAAACCATTCATACAGAGGGCTATATGGCATCCTGACACAGTCTTCTTCTTCAAAAGTAATAAATATTCATTACCCATTAGTTAAATGCCTTCACAATCTAGTGGGCTTTTTTTTTCCTTCTTGCAAAGCTACAATAAAAAGACTCAGAATGTAATTTAGCTTATTAATATTCTTTATTTGTATTACAGTAGTAATCAAGGCCCAGTAATCACCCCTGCTCTCACTGTGCTCTGACAAATGACCTTTACTTGGCTGCCACTGCAAAATATATTTGTAGCTGAGAGCAGCAGATGACCTAGTACAAGCTTCAGAATAAGTACATGTGGGAGCTGCTGCAAACTCATCCTTTCTGTGGTAGCAGAGCTCAGCATTGGTGATGAGAACAGAAGACAACAATTTCAGGTTATAGAAACTACCTCAGGTCCCCTGTCATCTCGTTTTTCCTTTTTTGCCTAATTTTATCCCTGAATACCAGTCTGTCTGTCCTGAAAGCAGAGGAGGTCAGATTCGTGGATATTCACTTTGCCTGAAGAGTTTTGCACCTCAAGTTACTGCAAATTATGCCAAGCAGTGACTTAGAAACTGTGTTCCCCAGAGCTCAGACCACTGCCTGAAACATTTAGCTATTGTGCTTTTCCTTCCTTCACTTCTGCTCTTTCTTTTCTCATTTGTTCTGTCCCACATCCTACCAAACAACAAAAAATTCTATGGAGATTAATTAAGTGATTTCTTTGCTTTTTTCTAATTGTTGTTATTGCTGAGACACTGAGCAGAGGTCTGAGGAAGTACATGAACTCGTGGCTGAGGCAGGAAGCCAGGTTTCAAAGGACTCAATTCAGTTTCTGGCTAACTGGAAATCTCCTAAGTGTCACTGCTCATTAATTGTTCTCTCGGCTCCCTGTAAAATGAAAACAGGGCGACTTCTTTCTTTATTGATTTATTACAAGATTTGATACCTTTTCAGTTGTGGACATTGTATTTTATCTCTCTTGGAATTAGAGAGGCAAGTTAAAGTCCCCAGTGAAGGAAACCAAGTGGTTGGGGAACATCATAATCTTTATCATGTGTATGAGCTTATTAATTCTGAGGAGGCTTTCATAATCTACTATAATAAAATGTGCATTAGATTACCCATGATGCTCAGCATTGAATAATTCTGATCTTGCTGGTGTGTAAGGCAAAACTGGATTAAGGGTAATGCCAGGTATTTAGGCAAGTTCCATATGAGTGGAACATGGAAAAACTCATTCCAGGAAACAAACAAAAAAAATGGTGTGTTCAGCTGCCCTAATACAGATATTTGATGCCATTTAAAACACCCTGAGGCAATTCAATTTAGTTTCCAGCTGCCACCTCCTAAGTACCCTATGTGGTTCAGTACTCCTAAAACTAGCCACAAAAAAGCAGATCAGCTGAATATTTAATTTTCGAGGCTGTCATATTGGCTTGATCTCCTCCAAAAGTGATGCCAGCAGACACACCTTATCAATGTTTAGAGAGCAGTATGTAGGTACTTGCATTTATAGCTCTTAGCCTGGAGATGAATTTCACCCCAAATGTTTGAACAACTGTATTTAAAGAACGTAGGGCTTAGAAGTGGTTCCTGTCAAAGAGAGGAGCTTGCCAGCAAGTTCGGTTCTGCTCCAACATGTCCTGTCCCTCACAGTGACCCAAACCAAACTCTGAATTCATAATGGCATCTGAAGCCAGGTGAGTTTCCAATAGCTCTAGGCTTGAAAATGTCATGCTGCTCTGCTAATTGCTTAAGCAGCTGTACTTTTATATCTTCTATCCCTTCTGAAAAGGTAATCTATTTGAGCTTGGATCTCTAAACAGAGAAACTAAGAAAACAATAAACTTCATTCTCAGAGTGGAGTAGACAGGTGCAAGAACAATGGACAATGGCAAATACATAAACAAAACTCCCACCATATTGGAATGATAAACAAAAAACCACTGATGCCGGCGTAGGGAGCAAGGTTTTGATTAACCATTGAATTATTCATTGTTTCTCTTGTTATATCAGAGATTATGTGAAAGTTAGGTTATAGTAGGTTAGGTTAGGTTATAGTAGAAGAAATAAAAAGTAGGATAGAAATAATATGGAAAATATGATGGAAGAAAGTGATTACACATAGCTTTGGTGTGCAGCATTTATTGTTCATGGCATGAGTCCTCAAATTCCAGAGCATAAGATAAGGACTTTGAGTACTGGGGCTGTGGAATTTAGGAGTGAACCCAGAGAGAAACTTGGACACTCAGGCTCCTGCATCACCTCAAAGCTGGCATTATTCAACAGCACATTCAAGATTTGCTGTAAAGCCCATTGCTACGAATGCTAATTGAATACTGCTTACGGCTAAATGTACAGTATATTCCTAAAGGAGTCTCTCTGTTGCTGAGTCTGTCTTGTTGTCATCTGCTGGGTTTGATGCATTGCTGAATTTTTCAAGTTTTTAAGCTGCATAGCCCCACTGATTTTGGTAGCTTTACTGCATTGTGTTTCCAGTGTACAATGGGAAATCAATTTGCCTACAGTTGCAAACTCTTTTATTTTTTATGAAATCTATGTCCCATTAAACTGGGCATGGCTTTAATTATTATTGTTTATTTGCAGTATTTTAGACAGCCAGTAACAGTCCAAATATATTTATTACCAAAAATAAAATAAAATTAAAAAAATAATTAAAAATTGAAAAGATGGGTCATGTAGATTTTGAAACTTAGCCATTAGAATTGACATTTTCCAGTGCTGATTTTTTTCCCAGGTCATCTGTACATCAAGCCAGAGTCTTAAAGAGACTCTTATGTAATATAATACTAATTACCTATTACCTAATATGATACTTAGCATCTCCCATTGGCTTTGGAAGTAGGGGTCATTTTCAGGGGAGGGTTGTTTGTAGCCAATTTGGTTTTTTTTCTTTACATTTTATTGTCTTGACTCATTACAGTTTGCAAGAAACAATGAAAGATGTGAGTTCAACAGTCAGAATCTGCACAGATTGCACTTGGACAGTAAAGTACCTGTTTCTGCAAATTGACTAGATTAAGGGCTCAATTTCCATTTTAACCAAGAACATGGACTATTTATTCCTGGAAATACCCTTTGGCTTATCAAACAGAAGGTTAACAGGTGGCTTGATCTGAGAGTATCTAAAGAGCAGCTAGAAGAGAGCTCTTTAATCAAGTGGCCAGACACGAGCCAAGATCCAACAGCTAGAAATTGAAGATAAAATTAAATAGGAAATAAATGCTGATTTTTACTCTGGAGAGTAATTAGCTGTTATTTGCTGGTGGTTATTAGATTACAGGAAAAAGAGGCTGATACAGAAACACAAGATGGTTGAAGTTGGAAAGGGCTTCTGGAGAGCATCTTGTCTAACCCTGCTGCTCAAAGAAGAGTCATCTACAGCAGGTTGTTCTGGGCTGTATCCAGATGGGACTTGAATATCCCCAAAGACATGGCCTTGCAACATGGGCAATCTGTTTAATATTTGACCACCCATAGAATAAAAACATTTTTCATACATTTAAATGGAATTTTCTGTATTTGAATTTGTGCTCTCTGCTCTTTGAGCATCACTGAGAGAGGTCCAGCTCTACCTTATTTTGTCCCACATCAGGTATTTCTATACATTGCTAAGACCCCTCTAAATGTTTTCTTTCCAGGTTAAAAACTGAAGCCCTCTCAGCCTCTCTTCATCTCCATCACTTCAAATTTTCCCATCAAGAATGGAAGTCTTTCCACTAGTCTTTCCTTAGCGCTAGGAGGTGCTCTAGTTCAACCACAAAATATCAAGTTTAAATGCATGGTTATAAAGTGATATTTGTCATGTAGGTAGTCAGATAATTAAAATAACACATCTTGCCATTAAAATCTTTAGACTAACACCTTTGCCTTTCAAAAAGAACACTGTTCACTGAAGGTACTGATGAATTTTCTTTCTGTTTCAGAGAACTATGATTTTCAGTCGTAGGAGTAGAATTATAAAACCTGAATAATTTTCCGGGGGGAAAAAAAAAGCCAACCACAACATTCTTTTGCTCCAAATATTTGATGACTTGTTGGTCTGTGCTGTCCTCATAGTATTGTCCTGATCTACTGTCACTTGAGAATGTTGCTATATACACTTGTTTCCCTCCTGGAGGCACTGGCATTTTGGATTTTTTGGGTCAGCAAAAAGGCAGTGACATGACAGGAATTCCTAGACAATTACTGCCTTTACCTCCCATTAGCAATGTGGCTGCAGCAGAGCTGCACAGCTTGAGATGCTTTACCAAATTATTTTCAAAATGTGGGTATTTTTTTGACATGATGTATTTCTTTGCTTGAGCAGGCAATCAACTTAAGATCTATCACTTTCCTTGGCACTGGGTTAATGCTATTACATTTCTGATCTTCCTGGGGAATTTTTGCTTGGTGGGGTTTTTTTGTTTTTTTCTTTAAACTTTTCATTGAAAGTCAAGTTCCAGATGTTTTTACTATGTTTTGCTGAATCTGTTACCCCTCATGCATTGTATTCCTCTGAGAATGACACAGGATTAATAAATGAAATAGATCAGAGAGCTACTTCAATAAATCTATTTTATATAGATGAAAATTGGGAAATTCATTGGGAAAAACTCTCAGGATGGTGTTTAATTCCAGCAGAGCTCCAGCTGCTGCTCTCTGAAGGTGGGGAAGGTGGACACCATCATGAAGAAGGCTATGCACGGATGAAACATGCCTCTCACTCACGCAGATCATTCACCCATTAAGGCCTTCTCAGCTTTTTTAGAAGGGTTAGTGAAACCAACTGTGGGGTCTGGGTGCTCCAGGACTGTCCTAAATGGGGACAAGATCCAAGGACCAGTAGGGATCTGCTTGTTCTGACAGTCTTTATGGTCTGATGGTGGGTCATGCCTGCTCAGTCTCTACATGTGTCTGTTCTCTGGCTGCCTCCAGGCTCATGCTGGCATTATTTTTCCCCTTAGCTTTGAGTTGCCTCAGTGCAAAGGGGTCTTGAGAGCCTTTGTCTTTGCACCGTTAGAAATTAACACTTTGGGAAATGAATTACACCGCCCGCCAGCTAAATAAAAACGCGGACCCATCTGAGAAAGACATTTATTGATCTTTCTTTTGTTAAAGTAGATTTCAGGGTGCAAAATACTAACTCGGCTAAATCAATATCCCTTTCACTACCAAGCTGACTTTAACATTGTGGGGATATTCTGAAGAGCAGAGTTTAATTTCAAGGCATGTGCCTCAGACATTGCCTTGGTTAAGCTACAGGAGAGGTCCTGGACAAACCTGGAGAGGGATTCTAACAGTGGTGTGTGGCTCTTCCACACCTAGTTCAGTGGGATCTCAATTACATGGGAAAGCAGAGCAAGATATATTTGCTGAAAGCTGAAATTGCTTCTAAGTGCAAAGACATTTTAAATCCCTTATTAAAGAATAAAGTTGCAAATTCTGGTTTAATATTTTTTCCTTAAATGAGTCCTCAACTGCTCTACATCAGCATAGTTTTACTGACTTTAGTGATGTCTCGTTGGAAATCTGGCCCTCTTTTCTATAGCAAGGAAATAGTTCTAAACATATCTATGTATAAGAAGTCAGCTAGACATTCACTTATGAAAAGTGTGCATTTTAAAATATGATTTTATAGGAATCAAAACAAAATCTTTTAAAAATCATTTAAAAAGCATTATTTTAGCTATACTAAGGGACTGTTGGGTATAAGCTGTGACTCATATCTTACAGTGATGAGCAAGACTGTAAAATGTGAAGCAATAATGCAATATACTGCTGGAAAACAGTCCAGCTAGAGAGAAGGGAATTGAGAAGGAAGTTTTTGAAGTGGTTTTTCTCCCCAGCAAATTATCCTACTACGCCTGGGAGAATTAAGAACAGCAATCTAATCACCCTTTCTATTTTATTCTTTCCTACTCCCTGATTTAAAAATGCTCTGCTTTTTCTGCTGTTTTTTTCCCCCTTCTTCCCTGCAAGGAAAGTTTAATGAGGCATATTTGCTTGTTTCCATGGTATTTCAAAGAAAGATTACTAGCTGAAAGCAAAGGAATATATAGAATAAAGCAGGGAACAAATGTCTTGTCTTTGGTAACACATATAAACCTTACATTCAGAATTAATTATATAGAAATATTTTTTTCAACACTTGTAATAAGTGAAGTCATGTCAGTCACTTTTTACTTTGCTGTAAGGTCTGATGTTACACAGAAAAAATTATTTGCTAGCCAGTATCTCTCTATTCTTTGGTCAGAGAGACATAAACACACATATATGGCTCTAAAGAGCCATTAAAACAGCCTTTGCTATTGAAATATTTCATAACTAATTGAAAAACACTATTCTGTTTGCATTATTGATACAGCACAGGGCTATTTTATGCAGATTTAACTTATTTATTGATGAAATCCAAATTTAAGTCTGTGAATAACACCTGCCCAAGAAAGACAAGAGCACCCTTGTGCATCTTCCCAGTGGACCCAAGCCCATAATTCCTTGTGCACTCACTGAATTCCTTGTGTCTGGTGGGACAATGCTTGCACAAATGCAGACAGGAAAATGCAGTTATCATCAAACCCAAGCTTTATTAAAATCAGAGACAAAAGTTCATGAAGCTCAGGGGATCATGCTTATTGCTCTCACTCATGGTCAGAAGAAATTATCCTTCGTTATTCTTATGTTGTTAACTATTTGTTTAACTTTTAAAAGGTTCAAAAGTTCAGAGGATGGACAAGATCTCACCTTGCTGCCCTTGAAGTCAGTGCTAAAACACCCATTAGTTTCCCAAGTCCAAATTCACAGACACGTGAAATACTTATAAATACAGACACCAACAGAACTTGAAACATGCACTGCCTGTACTGCAGCAGCTAATGAAAAATACAGGCAGGTGCAGGTGATGCATGAATAAAACAGAGGTTCATCAAGAAGCTCTGACCTGTATAACCGCGAGCAAATCACGAAAGATTGGATCTGTCGCTTAAAATGACGTACCTGAGAAAGGAGCTCCAGCTTTCTCTCTGGTCAACAGAAAAAGATCAGCAACTTCAGAGGACAATTTGATGCACCTAGGACATGAACCTGCCTTATGACCACAGGTTTAATTTAAGTGCCTAAATCTGAATGGAATGAACTAGGAAGAACAAATACACAAAATAAATAGTAGTAGCAGTTGGGACAAAACTGCTGAGGGCTTTGCAAATCCTTTTGAAATCTAATGTGCCTTATTTCTTACTTTCAAATCGAGTTGGAGTTACTACAGCGTCTCCAGAGATTTGTTAATGCAGTGTGCTTTGTTAGCACAAAGCAAAAAAAACCCATCTATTCAAAGAAATCCTTTCTGTTTTTTTTTCTTTTTTTTTTCATTGCAATCCTAGGAATATTATTTTCCAAAGCTCTGGTTTATTTTTTGAGGTTTTGTTAAACCTCTTCAAACTCTCTTTGAGCTGTACAAACTCACCCTTGCTGGTATTTTCTTTGTTCGGGTTTCAGTGGGGAATCTGCCCGTCTTTGTGCAGATCCCGGCGTCAACCATTAATTATTCAAGTACAATAAAAAATGTTAATTCTGCTCAGCCACTGCTGATCAACTAGATCTAATCCTTACCAATTTTAATAGAATCATTGCGAATCAGGTGAGAACCCTTGCCTGCAGCTTCAGTTTGAGGGTATGCTTGTGCTAATAAGAAGCCACAGGTCACAATATTGTCAAGCAAAGTATCTGGTTTTACAGTGTATTGTTATTTCAATATTATCACATGAAAAAATAAGGGCTATCTGTTCAGCATTTTAATGAAAACAAGCACATATTTCTTCTTGCCTATGTTTAAAAAATAGACACTTCGTATGCTATTTACCCATTTCCACAACCTTATTAAAAATATATCTTGGTTTTTCTCAATTCCAATTTTACCTAACACACAAGCAAGAATTGGTATCTTCATTTTATAGATGGGAGATTTTTGCTCAGAAAAATTAAATTAGAGCAGGTTTCAAGTACAGAAAGCTGGTTTCTCCTAAATTCCTCTCTACTGCTTCACAGCTCAGGTTTTAATCTACTTCCAAAATTAATCTAGAATTTAGAACTTGTACATAAGAAAGCACTGTGGAGTAAAAGACAAACAAGATAATATGCAAGGCTTCCATTCTCCACATTTTCTGAGTAGCATTTCCCTACTTTTTAAGAAAAAAATCTCTATTCAACTAAAGTGTTAAAATATTATCCTATATATACTTCCAGCAAGCAACTTCTCGGCATGGGTTAGGCTCTACTTGGAAAACTATTGTCATCCAGGAGACAACCTGTAGTTTTAAATGACTAGGCTGTCAGTTCTTTAGCTTTCTGCACTTGCTTTTTCTGCTTTAGTGAATAGTAACAATTACATGACAAACAGCATGTTATTTCCAACCGCGGTTTTTTGACAGAAATCTTTGTGATACAAATATTGCAAACTTCCATTTATTTGCATGATTAAATTCTATGCAGATTTTTAAAGCTTTAAGGAGACTTTAATTTAAAAAAGCCTACAGTCTTTGGAATTTGGAAGATAGCGGGAATCTTTTCAAAAGTATTTTTCTTTAAATGGAATGCCTTTAAACAGTGCAGATTTGGAAATTTATTTTTTTACTACTTTTGTTAGTTTGTATTGAGACTCACAAACAGTATATTTTATATCCTGGAAAGGGTGTTGTCAGCAATGAGAATTAAATATTTAGCAATTCTGCCCTGGAAAATATTTATAAATCACATTTTTTTCCCCTGAATTTACCAATGAACATTTAACATTATATCCAGTAAATAAACGTGGAAATATTATAATTGAGTAAAGCTTGAATGTCGTTTATGAAGGTTGCTACAAGCCATAGACTCTACTCTGATTTGGCAGAGAACACTTTTAAAATTCCCCTTAAGTATTTAATTTTTGAAGGACAAGTAGGGATTTAAATCATTCATCAGTGTCAGATTTGAAAGATGTGTACTTGGACTCCTTTCCTCCCTGTTCTGCCTTCTTTCCCAGTTGGAACTCGAGATGTACTTCAGGTGTCATTTTCTCCCCACCCACTGTCTAAGCTGCAACCTCAGTGTAGCTCTGTACGAGCCCCCATCATTCCAGGGTGCCACTCCCAGAATGACAATCCCACCCCAGCATTTTGTGACATCTTAATTGCCCCATCAAAGTGCCCATGGTTTAAACATCTCAGGAACAAGGTTTCCCTGATGATTTTGGTGAGGTTCTGTGTTTTCACAAAGGAGAAAGTGTGATCTTGACATGGGGCTGTACCCTTAAGCCATAAGGAATTTCAAGCCCCAAACTAGTTTTGCAGCCTTGCTCGGTTTTTATTGTATATGGCCACATTTCTCTCACTATGCATGAGAATTCATCCTTTCATTTTTTTCCTATTAATATGCTTGCTTTTTTTTTTTTCCCAAAGTCATTTTGAATAGTTCTAGTCTTCACACACATGACAAAGTCTGCAGCTATGGTTTTTATGAAGTCTTTTGTTTTGGGGGAGGGTTTATGCAATAAAATTAATGAATGCAGCAACAAGCAAAATGAAT
Organism: Campylorhamphus procurvoides; assembly: GCA_013396655.1. Classification (NCBI taxonomy): domain Eukaryota; kingdom Metazoa; phylum Chordata; class Aves; order Passeriformes; family Dendrocolaptidae; genus Campylorhamphus; species Campylorhamphus procurvoides. The sequence continues at coordinate 1,034,904 of WBMV01009266.1, forward strand.
CTTTCAGCAGAGTTAGATTCCTTATGATTGTTTTTTTACTTTTATAGATATATTTTAGCCAATGAAGAGAACTCCCTGTATATGTTAAGGCTGTTCCACTAAAAATTTTAACTTATTCTTGCTCTTTTCCACATATACTTTTACACCAACAGATGCCTGATATCTTCGTCTATTACCTGCACACTAATAAATGTTGTTATTTGAAATAAAAAATTTGCTATCCTGATCATCTTTAGTGATGGTCTCCTAGCAACCAAATCACCTCAAATGCTGACCCTTATAAGATGTCCTTTATCATTCAAGAGGTTAGCTTTCTGTACACTTCTTAAAAGAAAATTGAATCCTTTTTATATGTTTTACTCAGTTTCTGTAAAATGGCTTTATTAATTTTCCCAGTACCTTTGTAAGAGTAAAGTAATAGATTCAGAAAAGTATCCTAAAATTCAACATAAACCCAAATATAAAAATAAAAGGAAACTGTTGCACTCTGATAAATAAGTCAATATTTTTTACTATTTCAGTTTGAATACATATATAAAAAGTCTATGATGGTATCTGAATTAAAATTCAATGTTTTAGTCTAAAAAAAATCACTTCTAATTAAAGTTATTGTTCCCACCACAGAACTTAGTTTACTTAATTTTTTCTGGGTTGGAACCAAAAAATTCAAAACTTATTGCTTTCTCTAAAAAATTTCAGGTCAATCTCAAATTGTACTTAAAGCTGAACCAAGAATATTTTGGCTACCTGGAATTTTCAGGTGATGGATGCCATTTTCCCCCATTTATTTCTGTTCAGCTTCCTTACTGGAAATCTTTGGTAAAAGACAAAGAACTATAAAGGACTTTTTTTCAATGAGAATTTTTTTTTTTCCACAGAGGAAGTAACTGAGGAAAAGAGGGGAAAAGTTAGAGAAAGGAGAAGGGAAAGAGTAAAGAGAAGGAATAAAGACCTAAATTTTATTCAGAAATTTGAAATAGTTTCTTGGGTTTTTCACTAATTTATGGATACAACCACTTATTTTGAATATTTTAACTGTAATTAAAAATTGACTACCTTTAAATATTGGCTAAAATACTTGGCTGAGGGCAAGGTGTTCAAGTGATACCATTTTACCTGTCTGGGGCCAGGAGCATGCACAGACCCAATCAAATTAGGGTTTTGAGAGACCCTTGTATTCCTTTAGTTCATCAACACTGTGGGGTTAATTTGTTAAGACACATTAACAGAGATATGAAACAATCATTGAGTCATGTCCCCAGTCATGAGTTTTCATCCAAAATGTCATTCAGACTGGAATAAATATATAGAGGGAAAGGGTCATTTCAGTGGAAACTATAAAATTTAGCAGTCACTCTGCCAATGGACAAATGTCACTCAGCTCTAGTTTGATCTTTGCAGAATGTCTGTTTCTCAAACATTAAAATTCCTTCTTCTATCCACCATTACAAATGTTTTCTGCTATTTTTGTGGATTCCGATTCTTAATCCATTATTATTCACAATATTTTCATTAAAATTGCTACTTGAAGGTTGGCCTGCTTACAGTGTCTGGTCTGCTTTTTAATAGCGTTTACTTTCTACTATTAACATGCCTATGCCCCTACTTAAGTAATGATAGCAACACAGTAAAAATCATCTCCCAAAGAGCTTCCACTTCAAACTACAGAAAAAGCGGTACTTAACCCTGATTAAAGAAAATCTCACTGCTTTCATGGAGTTAAGTGAGCTCCTGCATAAAGCCTCTCTACATCTTCATGGAAAGAGCAGGACATGATGTACATCTCCCACTCGTGTGGCTGAAGTGCAAAGCCCATGGCTTGGCTGTGCAACAGAACCAAGCAGGACACAAGGAAGCTGTAGGGGAATGCAGGAGAGTTTCCTCTTCAGTCCACACCTCAGAGTGGTCCCGTCCAGGAAATTGCCTCACTGAGAGAACATGAAAGCCTGAAATCTGCCTATAGAAACTCCTAAAGGCTCTGACTGCCAAGGGTTGGGGCAGGGACCAGTAAGGAGGATCTAGAATGACAGAATTATTTGGGTTGGTAAAGAACTTTAGGATTATTGAGTCCAACCATCAATCCAGCACTGCCAAGTTCACGGTTGAACCATGCTCTAAGTGCCACAACTACATGTATTTTCAGTGTTTCATTGCCTGCCCCCTCTATCTCCCAGTGTCACTGTCTGTTAATTCTTCTTCCCTCTTCCATCTGAAAAAAATAAAACCTCTATTTGGTTTCTAATGCAGGTCTCTGGAGATTGGGTCCAGTCCTGTTCACTAGACCACTACCTGCCATCTCAGAGGTAAAGGTTCCACCTAGAGAATTCTCATCAATTGGGAGAATTCAGGGGCCTTATTTTATCTCTGCATTTCTGGGTGATTTTCTGCACCCTTTAGTACCGTGCCAGTCTGAAGTTCCTTTGCATTTATATCTCTAGCAAAAGGACACAGAAAGCATTAGACATTTCAAATCTTAACTAATGGAAATACACTTTTGGTGCATAAATGGGCTGCTGGATAAAATTAAATAAATGGATCCTATTTGGAGACAGAGTAGAGATCAGGAGATCAAGAAACCAGATTAGACTAGAAAAACATTCATCAATTATCAGTTACTAAAATTAACTTTGTCAAATATCAGTATGAATCTTGTTTCCCTTAAAAATCAGAGCTAGTGCAGCAGACTTATAACATTAATCATCTTTGAGTACTTTTTTGTTGGTTTTGCTGTGTAAATTTCCAGGTCATTGTTCTACACATTAACGAGAGTTTAATTCAAGCAGATTGTTCAGTAAAACAGGTGCTGTTTGTTACTTTCCCTTCCTTTCTCAAGTAGCTGTTGGTTCCACAGTAAATGAGGAATATTAGTTCTAAAAGCTAAAAACATTCATCAAATAATTGTGGCTAAGAAGACACCAGGACTTTGCAGGAGTATATCAAAGTGCATCCATTCATTGGCTCACAGTTTTGACTCTTACTGTAGGGATCTATATTTATGCAAGTTCCCTGTTTGCTTACTTAGAAATCTATAAATTATATCCATATCTGTCAGCCTAACAAATGCTTTAGCCAATATACCAAAGGACAATTTAACCAGTAGGAATTTAATGGTGAGTAGGTATTGAAATACACAGCAAGGAATGCATTAACCACTTCTTTTTAATATTGACAAGGGTTTTAACCAACTTACAGTATTACAACTGAAAGGAAAAGGAAAGAATTGATGTCTTCCTTATAATCACAGACTATTCACAGAAAAATACAGAATTAGGAAACAGTAGACACCAGTGGTTATCTCTGCAATTGACTGCATCATTTTGAGATATTCCACGTGAAGATTCCCAAAATCAAGTACCAGCATGCACACCATAATGTAGAAAGATCACTATTTTATCTCCTACGAAGACTATAAGTGCAACTCCTTGCATCCAGATACAGAATCACTGCAGTTGAGTGTTAAGTGCCAAAGATACAGAATTAGTACCCAAGAAGCCTCATATTTTGGCGAATTCCACTGGGGCAGGTTATTCCAGATGAACCAGGTAAAGAAAAAATTCAAATGCTAGTTATTTTCTGAGAGGTGTGAATCAAAATCTTTCCCATTTTTGGACAGATTCCTGGTTGGAGTCACACGTAGATGAAAGAGGCAATGGTAAACACTACTGTGGCTTGGGAAAATATATTGACTAAAATATGTTGAATTTTAAAGAAATCTCAGCACTGAATTCAAGCAAAATCAGTCATAAAGATAAATCCCCAATCGTGGATTGCAACCAGATCCAAGAGTCAAATAAAGGAGTAACTGTAGTACAGAGAGTCATCTGCGCTTAGTTAATCAGATAATTAACCAATTGTTTAATTGTTGGAAAACTGGGTAACAGCAGCAGAGAAAATGCAGCTGTCTGGGTTTCAGCATAGGCAAGAGCCACACCAGGAGTCTCTAAGCTGTCAGTCCTCTAAGGAAGAGAATGATATCACCTGTTATACTTTTAAGAAGATAATCTGGAGTAGAGCTGGAGCAGCTCTGCCCATATGTGGTACAATCAGACTCTTCTGTGGCTGTCTATACCTGCAGTGGAGGTGAGCCTGTTAAAACACCAGCATAGGAAAATCCTAAATGAAGGGGTATTTTTAGGAGCTGGAAAACAGCAATATATTAAATAGTATTCAATATCATGGGTGTACCTCACCCCTTTTTAAAGTGCTGTACAGTAAAATGCTCCATGATATTATGCTAAATCTAACTGTGGTTATGGATTTGCAAAGAATTCCCTCTGACAGCAAACTGGTTCTATCAAAGCCACCCACTCTCTCACCAATAATATTATTCAATTTCGCTACTCTGGTTAGTTGGGCACTTTGCAGAACAAATAAATTCTTGGCCCAAAGATCTTGCGAAATAATTTTATGTGTGTTTTAATGAGTGACAGCAAGTTGCAGTAGTAAAGAAAGCAAGGGCTGAGCTTGGGCCTTATAATATGCCTATAATTATCCAGTCTGAGCTTAAAAACTGGGTGATATCCAGGATGTGTACTCCTTTTGCTTTTTATGAGGGAAGGCAGAATTCTGACCAGTAGTTTTTCTATGCCTTTGCTACTGAGCGTTTCATAGCCATCTCATTAAAAATCTGGTAGTTAGCATGCACCATATAAAGAAATGTTGTATGGCTGCCAAGTTTTCAAAAAATATTCCAAAAACTACCAGGAAGGAAACCATAGAAACATTTCTGAGTGTTTAACAGCCAAATGAATGCCCCTAAATAACTACTGAGAAGGGGGGGGTGGGTGTAGAATCTGAATTTTTTAGAAGATGTAAAAATTAAGGAGCAATTTTATTTTCCAAAGTAATAGCTGTATACTGTACACCACCTTTTAAGCTACTTTTCTTTACATGTCATCTCATAAATTCAATTACTTTCTTAGTTTCTTTTCAAGATAGTAGACAAGAGTATTCACATAGTTTTAAATCATGGAAAGCTCAGAGGGAACCTACATGGAGAAATCAATGTTCACTAAGAAAGGATATGAAGTTATATCAAAGTAACTACTCTGCACCAATTCTTAATTCAGACATTGGCTTTTGCTGCATTTCCCTCTAACTCCTTTAACTCCTAAGGGAATTAAATTAGAATCATGGTTGTCTTAATTTCCCCATGTGGCAAATGGGTAGAAAGAGGCATGTCCAGAAGGAGAGGCAGATGTTAAATGGACTGTGCTGTGCTGTTGAGATGGTTTTATCTCTCTGCTGCTGTTATAGGGAGAAGCTAAACTGAACTAACTTCAAAGAAAAATACATTCCTTAAAGTAGGAATAAATTACTATTTTCACCAGGAAGACTCAATTCTTCCAAGAGGGCAGGATGCATCTCACCTGCTGTAGAAGGTGACTTTGATACAAGTCTTGTGGTACCAAAGACACTAATTTTTCATCATAATTTTCCCTGTTACTTAATTCCAGTGGAAATCATGCCTGAGATCACAGTCTATATTCTCCACACATAATTTCTGAAAACCTTATTTGAATATTGGCTTTCCTAGTAGCCTCTGTCATGGATGACCATATACGTTCCTGACATGATAGTTGAACTGCTTCTGTTTTCTACTTCTAACTCCCACATTTCCCTTATATTCTTCCAGTGTCCCTCAGCCTTAGAACAGGGTGTATGCCACTTATTCCATTCATCTAAAAGTTAGACATGCAGTCAAATCCAGTCATTAAAGTGTCCTCTGTACTCAGTGAGAGAGGAAATCAGACCAAAGCCTGAAATCATACAATGTTTTAGGCAGAGGAAACAACTGTGGTTCATTGAGTCCAACCCCCATGCACAACGGAGCACTAATTCTGACATGAGATAAGATGACTTAGAATAGTTTCCAGATGAGTTGTGAAAATTTCCAAGAATGGAAATTCCATAAATCCATCCAGCCTCTTCCAGTGCACAGCCATTCTTCATGCAATTCTTTTTCCCCATATACCCAAAAATCTCTTTTTTTTTTTTTCACACCATATGCCACTATCCTTTAGCATGGAAGTTGCTTTCATTCCAAGGGACTCTGAAACATCAGCACTCACATCTTGCTTTAGCAGAGTGAAGGTGATTTGCCAGTGAGCTGTGAAGATTTTCTTTTTCTCTCCTTCACTTGGGCTAACATGACTATTGTGGTTTGTCATGAGCGTCTAGATTGTGGTTAGATGTGGAAATACAGTAATAGATGCTTTCACGCAAAGATGGAAGGTTGTGACACCAGTGTCAAACCAACTATTTCAGCATTCCCCAGCGATACATCAAAATGTCAAAATAGTGACAGAAGTTGAATAGCATTGCTAACAGGGGAGAACCCTGAACACACCTTCCAAAGAAAGCAAAAAGGCAAGGCATTTCCAGTTGTATTCTGAAACAGAGTGCCCTCTTAATGATATGGCACCCATTCTGGTAATGTCTGGTTTAGAAGGATAATCAACTGGGCTTGCAGTTATGAGCAAACTGCACATCCCTTTGCGGACAAATCTTCAGTGGACATAAAATGTCTGAGATAATTAATAATTACATAATTTAAGAAAAATAGAAGAGAAATATGCAAGTGGCAAATTTTCTGGCAGAACAGAATGGAGTTAGGTGACTAGCAAAATGAAGTAGAATTAAGAACACTTGTTAGAGTTTTAGTCTTCTTCTGGGGTTCTAAAGTCCCTGTAATTTTGCTGTACTTTGTTTATACTCTGGCAACACAGTTATGGCCCAATGTGCCAGATGAAAAGCACATAATAATAATTAATCCTTGCACTACAGAATTTGCAACACAATTAGCTATGATGAGCAAAGAATTGAATACTTGCTTTGGGGATATGTAATCTTACTTGGGACTAAAACAAGATTTGCCCCCAGTTACACTTACAATCATTAAGACACAAAGAATCAAATAATCTACTCAAGTTTGCAGAACAACAGATGCAGCAATTCCAGGAACTGCTCAAATATTTGTAAGTCCTGTAATGTGCTTCAAACTGGCTGTCATTTCCTATTTCTTCTTCTAATAACCATGTGAATAGTGCAGGGTAAGAAGCTGGATTTCTTTTCTGCTAAACATTTAGGTAGATGAGATCCCTGTTCCCTGAGGAGATGTTTCCTACCTGGGCTGCTGAGGTACTATTATGTATATCTGAAGAATCCAGGATGGAAAGAAATGAATTCATTTTTTAAGTCCTAACCCATGGCTGAAGCAGTTTTACGCATGTTTTGGGAATTTAAATTCCAAGTTCTTTATTTAAGTCCATATTAGTTTTCAGTTTAGTTGAGGTCTGAATAGCACCTCTTAGCTTTACTAGGCTTGCTTCACATGGGTCATCCTAAAGACAGTATAGAAGTCAAAGATTTTTTTAATTAGAAATGAAGTCAATATTCTTTATTGCTGAAATCCAAGTAATTTTTTGTCTTCTTTAGCTTAACATTTCCTGGCAAAAACAACAATCTGGGAAAATCTGCAAAGGTGATAACTCTAATAATTATGCTATTTTTAATTTACATTTTTAATTTGAGCATGCTATTTTTTAAAGAATATCTTAGTTCTATTTTCCAGTGCATTAAGGTGACAGTTATCCTACTTAGAGTAATTATTTCCATAACTGAGTTATATTATTAGAATAACACTGCAGTTTACTGCTTACCAAAGTCTGTTCTAGAAAACAGTTAAAACCTCCTTTTTCTATAGAATTGTCCCACCTTCATTCTCTTGTTTTACTAAGTAAAAAGAATCATCACAGCCATGCTGTTAATGGGATGATTACTAGATCAATTCATCCTTGTAATCCACTTATCCCAAGCAACCTTCTTAGACCTACAGTTTTTCTGGTGGCCTTTCTGAGAAACTAAAGTATGTCAGGAAGGTGAACTGACTTTCAACATGGTCTTGTCAAGGGTAATATAAATTATTATTATATTCAATAGAGGAGGGATGTTTAGGCAGGTACCAAGACTAACTCAAATATCATACAGGTACCTGTGTGTACCTATTCCTTACAGTTAGTTTTGCTAAACTTGGAACAGAGTTTTCAATGCTAGATCACTTACAATGCAGTCACCTTTATTTTTTGATCTGTGACTTTCCCCAGTTCTCTGTTGAGAGATTTCATACCTACAATACAAGTGTTGCTGGAAAACGCTATTTCATTAAATGGTATATGACTTATCCAGCCACACAGGAGAGGAATCAAACACTTTCTTCCTATTGTAAGAGCAAGGTTCTTTTGGACACATCAGGGGTTGATTCACTGTGCAACCATCTTCCATCACAGAAAATATCAAAAGTCTATTTTAAAAAGAGGCCAAAGTGCTTTGTCTATTTCACAGCCAAAAACTACTGTGAGATTAATTTTCTTCTATAAAGGTATAAAGTTCAAGTTGCTAAAATTAGCAATTGCTTCACCTGAGGCTCTTCTCTGTGGTCCTATTCAAAGCAGTATTGTTTAGTGTTTCAGTGCCTGCTGCTTAAAATGTAATGTTCCCCGTTTAATGTGTCAAAAAGCTTTAGCTAATTATTCTCATAGCAAGGATAATCATACCAATTATGATTCTTTAAAAAGAATGGTGGAAACAAAGAAGTGGAGATAAGATTTAACAATGACAAGACAAATTGGGGAGGCAGGAAAATCTTAAATTTTGCAAACCTACAGCGCCTTCTTTTTTTTTACAGGAAATAATGAAATTACAGCTTTATGATGGAGACAAGTTATTACAGTGCAATCCGTGGAATGATGGATTATTATGATAAAGTTCCTGTTGGTTTGGAATGAAGCTCAAGCCTCAAAAACTAGAGCTGCATCATATGACATAGAGGAAGATCTAATGTTTGTGCCCTTATCTACCTTGGACTGATAGGAGCTGGAATTATAGGTGCATGGTCCTGAAGGTACCAGTCAACTCATTCTAAAACAAGCACTTTATTTCTCAGGTCTAGGGATGGTCTACGAAGAGAGGCAGATGATCACAGGATTATATCAAGTCTTCCTCTGTCAAGTATCTATATGCATTGATTCCCTCAGTAATGCAAGTATTGCTAAAGGACAATTCAAACAATCTAGGTTAAATCTATCCCTCTTTATTAGTGTGTTGAGTGTACGGGCTTTTGTATCCAGCTGTGACGCAGGCAGAACACCTCTCTTTTAAGGAAAAACACTAAAAAAAGAAGATCTGACTCTCAATGAGGAAGAAAACAGTGGCAAAAATAAGACCTGTATCCCTAGCAAAGGTAAATAACCAAAAATTGGAACATATGTGTCAGCCTAGAGGGTAAAAAGCTCTTCTTTCCCACATCAAAAAAGACCACAATAGGCTGTGGGACACCATCAGGGAGAAGCCCTGTGTGATCCTGCTGAAAATGACTCTTTATACTGGTAGAAAATCAAGCAACAGGGAGACAGGGAGGAAATTTGCTCCTTTTGCCTCCCTGTCATACCAAATCGAGAATCTACAGCCTTTTCAACTCAGTCAGCAATCTGTTCCTGCAGCTATTACCTCAGGAGCAGATAGTGAGCCTGGACATAATGACTTTTATCACTTACTTTTGGGTATTGTTAATCACTTTGAATGTCTTTGTGACACATTTAGATTTCTCTAAATGTAGTGACAACTTCGGACAGAAAAGCACAAAGCCCTTGGTTCTGATCCAGATCACACACACAGTTTGAACATACCTACTGTCACTTAAAATTGAAGAACAGCATCGTGCAATTGTCCTCTTGTGCTTGACAAATTCAAAGCCACAGACTGAGTTCAAACGACTGTTGCCCTGTTCTGCAAGCGTTGATAATGAAGACACCACAAAAATTCCTGACACAAAGGAAAACAAGTCAATATACACATCAGGACACTACAACAGACAAAATTTATCTCTATTATAACCAGATTACAGGTTACCATTCAAGCACTACTGGAGAAATCCTTCTGCTGCTATTTCTGCCGTGCTAAGGAGATGTTTCACCACAAGGCTGAGGTGTGCTCCTCTCTGAAAAGTATCTTAGTAAGAGTTACTGAGAGATGGGAAGAGTATAAAATCCTTTTAACTTTTCTCCTCCAGTGTTTCAAAATTCTTTTGTGAAATGTATCCTCTGTAGCTACCAGACAGGTTTTATATTAAGAAAAATTTATATCAAGACTGGAGAAAGAGGTGGATGGGATGAAAAGAAAATCTGAAACATAACAGTTTAGAAAGACCTTGAGAAGGTTATTAAAAAGATAGATTTTTGCTTAGTAAGATTTAAATGAAACACGGTTATGTGGGGCTACCTCACCTTTACAAAGGTTGTGATTTTCCCATAGCACGGGGGAATAAACACCGACTTGGCCGCTGCTCCAGGCTGCCAGTTACTGTAGGGATATTCTACTTTCCCACCCTGTTACTGGTATTGTTTTGTTCCCAAAAATTTGGGAAACACAAGAGACAGTCAATAGCTCTTGGATTCCTCAACCAAAAATACAAGTGTCTATTACAGGACTTAAACATGTGGATCTTGGAGCAATAACACTGGTAAGTCATTCCCTGTTCTGCAGAAAGATGTGTAGCAGAGAGGTGTGTTTTACACTGAGAAAATCAATGCTGTAGCAATGAGTTCTGGATATTCAAAGGTAGTGAAAACCACCTAAGACACCAGGACCCTTCCCTGAATTTATTCCATTCTGCTAGGCAGATCTTTGTCCATTTTTTCTTTTCATTATGAATTCCATATTTCTAACGGATTTTCTTTCCATTGCATAAATGCAAAATGCATTTTTTCATTTTGGTCTTTGACCATTAAAACCAGTTTGAATTCTCTGTGAAACACCAGTTTGCCTTGAATTTCCTTTAAGATGGCTCTGTAAGATAGAAGTGATATCAATGCCACAATGCAAGCTTTGAGAAGCTATGGGTGAGTTTCATCTCACCTCATTTTATATAAACTATGTAAAAGTCTTTTGGTTTCTCTGTGCCAATTGTCTGTACTCTTTCTTTAGGAAATGGAAAGGGATAACTGCTTCCAGAGGGCAAATGAACCTGCTCACAGGGAACATTTATTTTAGATTAAGGCACATACTCTGGAATACCTCTCTGCCTCTCCATGGATTACAAAAGGAGCTTATACCAAATGTTTCCCTACTGGATAACTAAATTTAAGCTCCTGTTGCAGCTAAATATAACAAGAACACTGTGAGACTAAGCCTAAAAGCCCTTTCTGTGCTACAGCTGGTAAACAGGCCACCTGACTGTGAGGTTACTTGCAGGTTACAGACACTTCACAGTTTTTTAAAGTACTGCTCTGGGTATCCTCTATAAAACAGCTCAGACTATCATACATGGACAGTCCAGACAGATGGATGGTTTGGAAAAGTTCAGTTGCTGTTAAGTTTATACACGAATTTTACTAAAAGTACTTTGCAGGATTAGGGATTTATCACTTCAGCCAATTCTGATAACAAATCTCATGTTCTGTCAGTAACAGGCCTATTTTGACTATGCCAATAGCTCTGCTGAATGACCTCAGGCTTGTTTTTTCATGCTGTCATTTCACAGCCTGGTCTAACATCCGACAGAGAACTGGGAAATTGGTGGGTGAAGTGTCTAATAATGCCATGATCAGGACATGGTTCTGAAGGAGAACAGCCCAAATGGCCTCACAAGGGCAAACAGAGGTTCTCCTCAGGGACTTGAGGGTTCAACCTCCTTATCAGTGATCTGGACAAGGGCATTAAGTGCACTCAGTAAGTTGCAGACACCACGTTGGGCAGGGATGTTGGTCTGCAGAAGGGTAGGAAGATTCTGGAGAGGGATCTGTATCCATGGGCCAAGGCCAACAAGGTGAAGTGCTGGGTCCTGCCTTTGGGTCAGGACAAACCCATGTAATGCTAAAGGCTGGGGGAAGAGTGGCTGGAAAACCACCCAGTGGAAAAGGGCCTGGAGTACCGATCAGAAGCGGGTGAACATGAGAAGTGTACCCAGGCGGCCAAGAAGGCCAATATCATCCTGGCCTGTATAAGCAGAAATGTGGCCAGCAGGACTAGGGCAGTGATTGTCTCCCTGAACTCAGCACTGGTGAGGTTGTACCTCAAATCCTGGTTTCAGTTTTAGGTCCCTCATGACAAGAAGGACTTTGAGGTGCTGGAGTGTGTCAGAGAAGGGCAACAGAGCAGGGGAAGGCTCTGGAACATAATTCCTATGATAAGCAGCTGAGGGAGCTGGAGGTGTTTAACCTGGAGAGAAAGAGGATCAGGGGGAACCTTTCAACTCTCTACAACTACCTTGAAGGAAGTTGTAGCCAGGTGGGACATGGTCTCTTCTCGCAGGTAACAAGGGACATAGGAAGAGAAAATGCTCTCAGTGTGCATGAGGGAAGGTTTAGATTAGATATCAGGAATAATTTCTTCCATAAAAGGCTGTTTAAGCACTTGAACAGGATTCCCAGGGCAGTGGTGGAGTCACCACCCCTGAGGGTATTTCAAAGACATGTAGATGTGGCGCTTGGGGACATGGTTTAGTGGTGGGCTTGGCAGCACTGGGTTGATGATAGGACTAAATGTTCTTAGAGGTCTGCTACAACCTTAACAATACTATGATTCTATAACAAGAGAGGAAATAATTTGATTTCCCCTTCTGTTCCCTAAATGGGAAGCAGCAGTCCATTCCCAATGCTCCCTTAAAAACGGTAAAGCATGAGGAACTGCTGCGGTGTGAGATGGGAATTTCAGGTCATTACTAATCCGGTTGACTTACAAAGTGCTGAGGTAGAAAACGAAAGCCCTGTTGCACATCCCAGCCCCCTGAGACATTTGGTCTCCTAGGAGTCATTATTTCCTCTGTACAAACTATTGTTTCATAAAGAATATTGTGTTTCAGCAGAAAAGTCAAATGTGTCCTCTCATAACTCCATGTGGCTGTTAGCTTACTGCTGAGTTAATACTTTGCCACATAAATAAAACTGCACAAAAAAGGGAGAGCAGACTTGCAAAGAAACATGGGGGGAAAATATAATTCATTGGTGCTCAGGGCTGAAAAGCTAGTGAGCTTCTTTCCTTTCCTTTTTTCTTCCCTTTACCCTTACAAGTTGATGTGTATCCAAACAGCTTGAAAAGTACTTTGAAATCCAACTTTAGTCAGCTACGATGAAGACATAAGAGGAGCTGATTTTTCCTTTGTGATGCTTTGTTTTCTGCTCTTTTATTCACTGTTCGCTCCAGCAGTGGCTGCAGGAGAGGAGCCAAGTATTTTTTTTCTTGGAACATTTTTTTCTTTTTTTGGTGCAGTTAAGGATATATTTCTGGAGTTACAGTGAGCAATAGTCACTACCCATTGCTTTTAAGCCCAGCTCAGCTGAGAGGGCTTGAACCAAAATGCAAGCTTTCTGAAACCAGGGATTCTAAAACACCCCACCTAAGGACTTTTACTTTGTTAAAAATATTCTGCTTTGTGTGGAAAGATGTCAAATCACTTTTGTTACAGAAAATAATAGCTATTTTTATTTTTGTTGAAAACTGTACAGAAAAAATCAATTTCTCAAATGTTCTAAGTACCATCAGTACAAGTTTTTCTTCAAATTAGGGACCCGTCATTGGGATCAAGAGCAAGGTTGCCACTCAGAGGGGTCTAGAGAGACTGTAGGACAGGGCCAACAGGAACTTCATGAAATTCAGCAGAGGAAAAATTGCAAAATTCTGCATCTTACATGAGTTGTCACTGCACAACTGGGGAGCAGCTCTGCTGAGAAGGACTTCGAGGTTCTGGTGGGCAAATAGCTAAATAAGAGCCAGTAGCACACCCTGCCAGCAAAGTGTTTTGGACTGATGATGCAGGAGCAGAGAGAAGGTGGAGAAAAGTGACTGTTCCTCTCTATTGGACAGTCACTAGCCCACAGCTACAATACTGCATCCAGTTCCAGGACTCGAAAAAAAAAAAAAAAGAAAGGCATTGGTATGAATTCAGTGGTAGATCATCAGTAAATGAAATGGTGGAGAGCAGGATCTGGAGTAATTGACCTACAGAAGATGCTAAGCAACCTGGGTTTGTTTGGCCTGGAGAAGAGACATCTTCAACAGGATGTAGCAGCATCCTGCCCACACCTAGAATGAGCTCATCAGAAAGACAAAGTCAGGCTCTTGAGTGTGGAGCATGGTGGGAGGACAAGATATTGTCGACATGAGACAAAGAGAGGTTCAAGGGAAATGAGGACAACCAGGCTCTGGGTCAGGTTGTCCTGGGATCTTTTCTAAACCTCTCTGTCAAAGTCTTAAGGCACCTGGTCAAATCTCATTAAGGGCCCTGAATATTACAGCACAGGTTTGAAACAGAGACCTCCAGACCTTCCTCCTATTCTATGTTCTAAGGTCCTGTGAAGTCACTGATATTTTTCTATTCCTGTGTCCTTTCTCAACGTATTAAAAATGCTGCTCATTAGTTTGTCATTCTGCTAGTGATAATGTTGGTTTTGAAACAAAAAAAAGAGAAGAGCACAGTAACGGTCAATGGTTTAAAACTAAAAGAGGACAGATTCAGATGCAATATAAGGAAGAAATATTTTTGTGATCAGAGTGGGGAAACACTGGCACAGGTTGCCCAGAGACATGGTGGATGTTCCATCCTTGGAAACATTCAAGGTCATGTTGGATGGGAGTCTGAGAAACCTGATCTAGCTGATGATCTCAGTACTAGGGGGCTGAAGTAGGTGACCTTTAAGGGTCCCTTCCAATCCAAATGTTTTTATGATTCTGTGAATTACTAAAGCTTTCTAATATTAAGTTATTAGAATAGACCTATGCAGACAGCCATGAGTGTCCTTAAAATTAGTTATTAAAACCCTAGTTCACCAAAGACTTAAACTCACATTTAAATTTAAGCTTATGCTTTTTTCCCCGTTCATTATAGTTTTTCTGATAAATATAGATATTTATGGGGTGTTTTTTATTCTGATCTCTCTAAGGCACTCATACAACTTTTTTAGATTTTATCTTTTTAAATTTTCTATATTAACTTTTTTATATATTGTGAAGACATACATAAAGATGGACAAATACTTAACATCATTCCGGTGCTGAGATGTTTTGTAATATTAAAAATGTGATTATCACTCAACCAATTTGTAGATTAGGTGTTATTCCATTTTATTTTTTACAGCCATATGCAGTACTACCAGCCATTAGCATCTAAGTATGAAATGATGAAATTTTTATGGCTACTGCATAAAATGTAATGGTACCAAAACTACGAGTTTTAACTCTGAACATTTTACAGAAGTAAAAGGATTCAGTGCTGTTATCACTTTTGTCAGGGTGAATGCTGTGACATGGAGTGTAGTGGGTACTCCACAGTGCTCATGTGTTGGACACAACCTGGCCATGGGAGCAGCCTGCTGAGATGAGGACATGCACCACTGCCATAACTCATCACTTGGGTTTTACAGCTGACTCCATGTGAGTATACTCTAGCACAAATTGTAGTTTCCATCCTGCCCTTTCAGCCTGGTTGTTGCTGGAGGAAACCCAGAGATGCAACTGCTTTGGAGGAAACCCCACAGTCTGAGCTGGCTGTGGGGCCTGGAAAGCATTGGCCAACTGGAAGGAAAAACACAAGTGAAAAACCTTAGAAATATCTTCAGTCTGCATTAAAAAAAAGACCTGCCAAAGCACTTGTTAGAGCTGTTATTGCATTCACAGCTGAGAAGAAACAATTCTCAAGGTCAAATGGATGCTCCTGGCTTCACCATAGAAGTGTCAGTAACCAGAAGTGACTTGTTCCTTCTATAATGATTTTGGGGACTGTATTGTTCATGTCCTGACAGGACTGTGCTAAGTCTTCATTTGGGGTATCCAAATAACAGCACAGAAAACTACAGCTGTGGTTGACATGGAAGCAACATAGAAGAACCCTGTGGTGTAATGCATGATTCTCTCATCTTAATAAAGTAGCACCATAAGACAAAACAGTCCTTTGGAGATGGACAAAAAACAAGATTATATAATTTTCTCTGCAAGAATGCCATCTTTACACACAAAAATATATTTTTTTGACAAAATAAGAGAAATTAATACAAGTGTCTAGCCAGATTCTTAGTAGTGTCAGTCAATTACAAATGAATCAAGCAATGCTGTATAAATTTACAATACTTGAGATTCTTACAGCATTTCTTTAGAATAATCCAAAGTCAAAAAGAGCCTTAAAATTAAGGAAAACAGAATGATGCACCTTAGTATCGGAAGACTTAAAAAAATTTATCCAGTATTAATACACATACACTTGACAAGAGAAAGGTTTTCAGAATATTGGTTAAA
Source organism: Campylorhamphus procurvoides (assembly GCA_013396655.1). Classification (NCBI taxonomy): domain Eukaryota; kingdom Metazoa; phylum Chordata; class Aves; order Passeriformes; family Dendrocolaptidae; genus Campylorhamphus; species Campylorhamphus procurvoides. Next base: position 1,051,188 of record WBMV01009266.1, read on the forward strand.
TGCAACACTGAACAGTGTCTGCTAATATTAATTACTATTTTCACCATTATTGTGCGATGTTCTAGCAGAAATTAAGAGAAAGACTAGCAAGCATTTTTAACTCACATTGATATGCAAATTAATTTTCCATGTAACATCATGCATTTTCCTGTTGCTATATTCATCCTTTATGCCTTTTCCATCAAAGAAAGAAACAATATTCTGTGTCTGAGGTATCTAATCAAACTTTGTGAGCCATTTCAAGCTTTATGCATTGAGCACACACAGTGAGTCCATTTACTGCATGTTGTCTGAAGGGCAACTCCACTGTGCTTCATGGGGGGATTCAGGTCTATTTTATTGCTTTTTAAATTATTTTAATAATAATTCTTAATTACCTTTGCAATTAACTTTTTGACCATCACTAACCACTGAGCCAACTTCTTCACAGAACTACTCATTGCAATTTCAAGATCGCATTCCTCAATGGCAACAACTGATTTTAACATTGAATATGGAAAAGTTAAGACTAGTTTTTCACCTGCATCTAGTAAAATTTACTACTGCTACACAGTTTTAGTTTCCAGCTCATTGCTTTCTGATTATCACATGTTGTACATCATACTGCTAAAATAGTGTACTGAGTTGTAGAGCATGAGGTCAAGGCAAGGCTTCAGTTTAGTTTTCAGGCTGTTTCTGGGCAGTCAGATCTTAGATATCCCATAGATCTCTGTGAAGCACATTCCCGTGTGATTTTCCTTCACAGAAACTAGAGTATCAGAACTTCAGTACCTCTGGAATTGAACCTTTAATTCTTTATATCTGTGTTCTCCATGAACGACATATAATATTATTCTATGCCAGAGATAACAATTTTCTCCTGAAGAACAGACTGTAAAGAAAAATTCATTCATGATTTTAGGCACCTCAGGCAGGTTTCCACTCACCTAATTTCAAATGCCTACAAAGTAATTGCCTATGCCCGAACTAGGTAGAGGGGTTTTTGACTCCTAGAGACCTGGGAGAGAAATGAGCACTTAACTCATCCTGAGGTAGACATCCATAATAAGACAGATGAAACATGTAATTTAAGTACCTGTTCTCTCTATGACTATAAGTGAAGTTCAGATACATACTGTACCATACAGTTCAGATGTAGACATACACACAGCTGAAGAGCTACGCATCCTGAGATGAGATTGACATCCTGAGTTTACAACAATGTCTGTTTTTTCAGTCTCTACATAGATTCCCATTGGAAAATTTATGCCATATGTGTCTTTGGGCTATAAGCTAATCAATATTTTAATAACTACCATTTTTCAAATTTAGAAAATATATTTCCCAAGGCTATATGAGTATTATTTTATTTTAAATTAAGATCTGGAGTCTGTTGTGAGCTATAGAAACTCAGAGAGAAAAGTGCCATGACCATATAGAGCACCATGACCCCAAGGATATGTGGGTATTTATTTTCTAAATTCTGAATAAAATAACACAAGTACAATGAGATTGTTTTATAATTGCATTTTCACCAAGCTATATGATTACTTCTGAATTCAATATAATTAGTTAAAAGTATTTCAAAGCACCAAGAGGAAAGAGAGTAACACAAAGGGAAGAACTGATAAGAGTATATCATAATGATGAAGCAGTTTAGGCCAGCAAAAATTCCTTGTTCTGTACACAAGGTGATGGGTCAAAAGACAGTTCTAGATTCTTTGAGTATTTAGAATTTCAGAAGGAAGCGGGAAATATTATATATACACAGAGGAAGGTTGATAGAAACCTGTCTGGCCTTCATGTTACATGCTAGCATGCATTTGCCATCATTTTTGGTACAGCTAACCTAAGCCAGTGAAAACATCTACTTTTACTTTACATACATATTCAGACACATTGTAGAACTCAAACTTCTATTGCAAAACTGTGCAAAAATCTGTTGACCTCCAAGAAAGGCTCAAGGAGTCTTCTAAACAACTGCATCCAGGAGGTCCTCCATTGCCACTTTCCCTTTTTCCAGTCGTGAACATTGATAACTGAATGTAGCAATTTTCTCCAGAAAATTTTGATTAGCTTGCTGTGAAAGTATCCCTCTCCCAGTATTTATCCTAGAAATTCAGGATCCCAAGTTTTCTATCCTGCAGGTCTCTAGACCCGCAGTTCACTATGAACTGAAGGACAGAAGTTTGAATGTTTCAGAACTCAGCTGCACTGCAGAATTCAAGGTCCAGTCTTCCTGCTACGACTTTCAGGATCTCAGTCCTTGGGAGTACTAAACTGGCAGATTTTCTCACTCCTTGCCACCTTTATTCACTGAGTCTTAAAAAACATGTGCAGTTGCTGAATGGAGGAAAGAGAGACTGAATAATAACAGTAATTATGTTGCATCTATTCCCTGACAAAATCATAGAATAATAATAGAATTGTTTGGGTTGGAACGGATCTGAAATATCATCTCATTCCAACCTCCCTGACATGGGCAGGGATACCTTCCACTGTCCCAGGTTGCTCCAAGCTCCGTCCAACCTGGCCTTGAACACTTCCAGGGATGGGGCAGCCACAGCTTTGCTGGGCAACCTGTGCCAGTGCCTCACCACCCTATGAGTCAAGAATTTCCTCCTAATATCTAATCTAAATCTCACCCTTTCTGGTTTAAAACCTTGCCCTGTCACTATCTACCCATGTAAAAAGTGACTCTCCATCTGTTCTATAACTCCCTTTAAGTCCAACGGTTTAGTGAAGCAAGGCTAGTGTCCTTTGCAACCATTTATACTCAAAATTAATAACTTATACATAGGTAAAAAATTCTTCTTTGGAACTTTAATGTTTCTGGAATATTTGAACTCACTGTATCTGAGACTGAGGTGCCCTGGGGTCAGCTGCAGAATGTGACAGCAAAAGATCAGGCAGCAGACAAGTCTGCTTGGAGAGATAACTCTGAGAGCTTGGGCCCCTCATGGCAACGCAATCCTGGTCCATCTCTGATGAGCCTTCCTGCTTTTGTTCATTGTGGCTAGTGAAGTGCCCAGCTATGGATGAACTGATACTCATGCCATCTATGGCATCGAAAACTCAACAGAGAGGAAGAGCCTGAAGTCACCACTGGTTGAATGCACCAGCTTCTCTCACTCCCAGAGCCCTGTGTCTACTCCAGGGATGCTGGAGTAGAAGGATGGGGTTTGCAGCAGGAGGAATCAATTCAGCTAAAAAGAATCATCCATTATGTCAAGACCTTTATCTCATGGGGCCATGCCTGAGCAACCAGTTGCTTGGGATTTCAGGGGGGAAAAAGCAAGGAAGCAGGTAATGAGGGGGAAGAAAATGAAGCAGATGTGATCATAGTGTGTGCCTTTATGCTGTATCATCCCTCAGCCTGTTGGTGTGGTTCGTAGGGAAGAGCCTGCATGAATATGTGGAAGCTAGATAGTGTTGTGTCATCTATTATATAATTCTGTCAGCTGCAAGAGGGAAAAGAAGTTTCTTTTTGCCTCCTCTTTTACTCCTTGATGTTGCCTTCAGCAATTCTTTAAAATTCAATGTTGCTACTCTTGGGTTAATGACTTTTGAAAAAAACAAATATAAATTTTATAACTTGATTTATGATTTTTTTAATAGTTGTCTACAATCTAATTTTGCAACAAGTTATTTTCAAACTTTTCTTTTTGGTCAAATTTTAATTTATACTCACCCCTGAAACAGTGCTCTTTCAATATCTTGATTAAACTGCCTTCAAAGTATTGGTTTCACAAAGATAAAAGGAAAGACTCCCAGCTTACATAAGCTGTCACATCCTGTGGGCTGATAATATTTTAGATTAGTTGAGTCTCTAATATTAACATTTTCTCTAGACATTCCTAATTTTCCTAGTGAGTTCAGCTGTTTTGATTTTTACTTATACAAATAGAGAAGCCCTAAGGGGTCTAGACTGAGATGCCTTAAGCAGTCTCATTTGCCAAAGGAAAATAGGCAGCCTCTGTCTTCTGAAAACTAGACATCTCTAAGATGTTTGTTTATCTGGAGATGCATAAAACCTAAGTATGCAATATTCTATTTTTTAATAAGGTTAAAAAAAAAAAAGTTTCTTCTTCTATATGTACCAGTAAGGATTTGTAAAAGCTTCAGTTGTAATATCTCTTCTAAAAGCAATTTAATTTCACTTTTTTTATTTTTTGGTGTATCTATGATGAGAGCCCAAGTAACAAATGAGAACTTACCTTTCTGTATTCTTCTTTATTGTTAAAGCACAAGGAAAATAATGAGGGAGAGCAGAAGGGAGAAGGAATATGTGAACAAGTATTCACTTGTTTTATATATATATACATAGCAAATATCTCCTCCAGTCATATTCACACAAGATAATGAGGTGATCCCACTGCCCCTTTCCTTCGAAGTTGAAAAGAAGGTTACATTTTTGCACACTTAAAATAAATGTCTGCTTTCTGTAACATAAAAAAAAATTAAAAAGGTGTTGCTCAAGGGAAGCCATCAGCACTTGAGAGAACCATAATCCCCACCATCTGCTACCACAGAGACAGAGCAACTATTCACAGCTTTTGTAGCAGTCCTCAGGCTGCAATTGTACCACAACTGAGGGTGGTCACAGTAGACCTGAGCAATTTTATATCTTTACTGCTTATTCCCCTGCCTGTCTCCACCTCTCTTTCTCCCTGCTCTGCCCATTTTTTTACTGTAATAGGCAAAATCAGGACAGGGAAGGGATTGTATCTTTTTGATCTTGAGGCTACCTGCTGCCACCAACAGAAACATGAAATACTCATTGTGTTTCGAGTCTGTAGGAGATGTCCTCTAGGCTGAGATTCATTTCATTTAATTATAGTTATCTAAAAAGTCCCCAGTCTAAGCCAACTATCAAGGCTCCTCCTATGGATGATTAAAAAAAAAGGCAGTTCCAAAGGTGATTCATCCTATGTTACAATTGGTATTAATCCAAAAACAAGTGCTGTGTAAAATGAATTGTCCTGTCCGCTACAAAAAGAGCTCAGTCTCCAATTTAGAGCAGACACTAAGGATGGGCTTTGCTTGAGGAAATGCATACAGTTCCAGTGCAGGTGTCCTTACCCGAGGTGACTGTGCAGATTTCTTCTGTGGCCAATAGAAAGAACAGGAACTTTTGATTCCACTCTTCCTAATGTAGATCACAGAATCCTAGAATGGTTTGGGTTGGAAGGGACCTTAAAGCTCATCCAGTCCCAATCCCCTGCCATGAGCAGGGGCACCTTCCACTAGACCAGGTTACTCAGAATCTCATCCAATCTGGCCTTCAATGCTTCCAGGAATGGGGAGTCCACAGTCTCTCTCAGATACAGAAAGACTGAAATATTAGAAGTATTTCTCTCCACTAATGACAATGATTAGCTCAGATATAGACCTTTTTTCATAGATTTATACAGTTACAAGAGGTGACTTGTGTTCCTAATTTCCAGATGGCTAAAATTAAGTGAGATTTATTTGGGCTTTGCCAACTGGCCCACACAACTAGAAATCATCTGTGCTTGAAAAGATTAGCCTTCTTAGCCAGACAGCCATTGGTCAACACCATCACTTTCAGTTTTCAGACTGTAAAGCTTTTCGTGTGCCCTCCAAAATGGCATGCAGAGAGACAAGCTGAAGACCACTCCTTCCTCTATCACACCAATGTAATAGCATAACAACCCACTTGAGGTTTCTGAGTTATTGCAAGAGAAAAAGAGGAGAATTTAAAACCAGAGGGAAAATGTGTGTATATGACTTGAACTGTTTGGAAATGTCATATTGCACAATGTTCAAATGTCCATGGCACTTAATTTTCATAAGCTGGTTGGTTTATGGTAAATATATTATATAAGTTACACATTTGCAAGGATGTTTATTTGCCACAGTCTGCATTTAAATAAGTACTAGTTCATTATAACCTTTAGAACACTAACATCTTAACTTCATTGGCATTTAAGTGTTGTATTGAGCTTAATCTCAATGAGGTCATTAAAGAGAGTTGAACGTATGGGAGGGTAGTACTTCAGCCTTATTTCATTGCTAATTTTATAGTTAATTACTGGGACAAAACACTAAATAAGAAGACAAACAGCATTACAAGTTAAAATGGAAGGTTCTGTGGCAGATATAGCTTTATAAAAAAGCATAAGTTAAATGCTAAGAACTCATTCATAATAAAAAGCAATTTCCCAAGTATTATGTGCTATCTCCATTATGGTTAAACACCATAAATTAGCACTCAGCATTCCAATTCCAATGTCTTATGCTCTTCAGTATTCTTAAAAATCAGTGAAATCAGAAGTCCGCTAGCGCTTCAATGGAAGTAATAGAAGACAATTTAATTGACAGAAATGTGTTTTAGATAGTACTTCTTATCTTCAGGCAACACATTTTATTACCTAAAACTTCATTACAGTGCACAAAAAAAAAGAGAAAGAGAAACATATGTTTACTTGTGGTGAATAATATATTTAAAATGATAACAGAATTGATTTCTTCCTGCATTTTTTACCTTTACTGTATACAGTATGACCTATATGCTAAAATGTGAAAACCTAGAAATTACTGGTACACTTCTATATTTTCCAGGGGAAGAAAACAATAATGTTCTCAGAAAGAAAATTATATTTTCACATTGTCATAATGTGCATTGTTTTCCTAAAATCAAATCTAAAAGAAAACCAGGCCCCATATCATCATCAGTAGTGCTTCTGTCAGATCTTGCAGTTATATTTTCCCAACAAGGAGAGGTTGGTGTTTCAGTGGCAATCCCCAGCACAACGGTAAAAGAGCAATGTTGGGTTTCAAGTGTAAGTACTGTGTGCAAAGTCGACTTTAAAAGTAACAGGTGACACCATTGATTTTGATCCTGTTTTATCAGTGGGGAACAAAACACAGATTCTGAATCCACTGCCAATGATTATCTGCAGATTTTCATCATCTGCTTCTGAGGGAACAAAATTATGCCCATTTTCTGGTGTTCCTGGGGTATGAGTAATGAAATAGCCTCTATCACCTGATATCACTGGAAAGAATTGTAGTTTGATAGGGACACAGGATTAGATGAGATGCTATTGATTAGAAATATTAAAAATAAACAGTTCCACGATCTAACAGGAGCTTTTTTCCCTTCATAACTTACAGATTGGAGTGTGTTTTTCACAAGCCATAAGAAGAGATTGAGTCCAAAATGAATATTCCACTCCTTAAAACTATGAAATCATTAAAATTTATTTTGGGACTATGAACTGAAGTTTGAATAAACAAGCTGAGATCTCTAATTTATGGGTCTATTCAACAGTATTAGTCCCACTGACCATAGAAGCACAAAATGGCTTGGTTTGGAAGGGACCTTAAAGATCATTTAGTTCCAAGCCCCCTGCCATGGATGGGAACACCTTCTGCTACACCAGGTTGCTCAGAGCCCCATCCAACACAGCCTTGAATACTTCCTGGGAAGTAAGATCTACAACTTTTCTGGGCAACCTGGTCCAGTGCTTCACTACCCTCACAGCAAAGAATTTATTCCTAATATCTAATCTTAATATAACGTCTTTCAGTTTAAGGCCATTCTCCTGGTCCTATAAGTACATGATCTTGTAAAATTCCCTCTCCAGCCTTCTTGTTGGCCCTCTTTAGGTACTAGAAGACTGCTACAAGCAGCAAAAATAAAACAATATGAACGAATAAAAGACATGTCCTTCCTACCAGAGCCTTTCAGGATCTGCATCTAACCTCTTACAGCCATGGTGCAGCAAGACCACTGAAAGTCTCATAGGTGTTAATTGACTTTGACTCAGAACTATAATTGTATTACGGTTATTAATACAATATATTACAAGTTTCAATACACAGTAATTGAATATCAAACCATTAAATGGTTGGGCAGGGGTCGGGGGAAGAAATGATCACGGATTATTTTACAGGTACACAGCAAACAAAGTCACCTTGATTGCTTGATGGGTCTGTCAGAAGCAAACAGTACAGACAACAAGAACAGAGAAGTGAGACAAAGAAAACAAAGCTCCTACATGACTATTGAATCTTATACTGGGTGGCTAGGAGCACAACACACTGTCAACTGTGGAAGCCCTGGTTGTGTTATTGTAGTTAAATATTAGCACAATCCATGGACTGACAGCAGGAGATAGAGAATCTATATAGAGGGGTAACATTTCTTCTATTAAAGTCCACTAGAATGCATTGATCAGCTCCAGAAACCATACCGGAGGGAAGTGGANACTTTAAAAATTGTAGAAGGTTTAAAGAAAAACTAATGGTATAATGAAACGAATGAAAAAATAATGAGAAATCGAATTCCTATATTGACTCCTGCACGGCTTCTGAGCTGGCTGACTCCAGGAACAGAATGAAGACTGCTATGCTCCTGAGACACAATTATATGCGTTATTAAACATGTTGGCAGTTTGGGTTGAATTCAGGTTGCTTACAAACGCTGTCTGTTTCTGTGTGATTGCAGGAGGATCCATCTGACTGACATCGACCATGCGATGCTGCCATGGCCACTCCAACACAGACGTGGGAGAGGGAACACACTCAACATTTTCCCTTTGGGTTTGTCTACAGATTCAGTGTGGCTCAAATGCACTCTTATTAGTAAACACTAAGAACTATTTATCCTTTGATCTAAAGCTCTGTCTCAAGGACCTCTCAAAACACAGCATGTCTAAAGGAAATGGGCTTAATGGCCCCTTCAAGTGCCTGCTTCCATTGGCATAGACACCTAATGGAGGTTGGACACTGAACCTGCAGACAGCATAGTTAGGAGAAATGGAGAAATAAATCCCACTGATGGTGACTGGTGCAACTTCAATTTCCCTCAGGTCACTACTCTGTTCTTTCCTATACTTTTAATTTGTGTTACTAACTCCTTGTCACCTATTATTTTTATATATATATTAAGTGGGATTTAAGTGAAAATTAAAAAGATGTCAATATGACTTTTTGTTTAAGATCTGAAGTATGTTTTGTATTGGTTTGGTTTTTTCTATTTCTCAACATGTTTATGCAGATGTCTGGAAACAGTCTTTCCATGATCAATACATGTTAGTTGCCTAGTTTTACTCTCAATGTCCTGATTTTATCCTCTTTGAAGAGATGTACTATTTGCAGAGTATTATTACAGGGATGAAAGAGTAACATGTGTTGATAGATAAACAAATAAGCAACAATAAAATGCTAGCCTTGCAAAACACTGTACAAATATCAATTAATTCTATTTGCAGCAGCCTTATGCAGCTGTTAAATTCCCATTCTGCAGAGAGAAATGAAAGGGGAGAAGTGGCAAAGAATTTTCACTGTGCTGGGACATTGATTCAGGCAGAGTTTTGAGGCTTGACTCTTTCCTTAAGGGTGTTTTCCCAAAAGCACCAGAAGGCTCTGAAAGCCCTGGAACAAGCTTTTGTTACAACAGAAACTAGTTGCATGATTTTTTTTTCCCCCTCCTGTAAAGAAAACTCTCCCAGTGGCAGAGGTTCTTGGTTTCAGGCTCTCTAGCAGCTGAGCTGCAGCAGATACCAGCCTGTCCCTTCTGGGTGCCCAAGAAGTCTTTTCTTCCTTCAGTACCAAGGTCTGCAGGGTGTGCACCTTCCTCCTCCCAGTAGGCCACACTCAAAAAGCCCATGTCTGAGTCTTCTCTTGCCTTTATAAACCTTTCTGCCCATCCCCTCAACTCTTATTTTCCTTGAAGAGCCCAACTTTCACCCTTGAGTCTCCTATTTGGAGCAAGAACAACATCAAGAGGCAGTTTTTCTCTTTCTGCCTCGTCCCGGCCATTTATAAGAGTGTAACATCTGATGTCCAACAGGCTGAGAGCAGATGAATAACCCAGACACCATCCATCATGCATGGCCACACAGTGAATCTCTTAACTCTGCTAGTCCAGTCCACCTTGGGAGGCTGAGATAAGGGAGGCTGTTCCTCAAAAAGCCTGTAAGCTTTTCTTTGGTATAAACTGTGAATGCTTTACTGTTGCTCATAAAAGGAGCCTTTCATAGGCTTTTGCACTGCATTAGGTTTTTCTGTGTGCAGCTTTTAACTGACAGAATCATTCATGGTGACTTTTTAATTTACTGAATTAGAACAAATCATCCCTTTCTTTCCAGACAGTCTTCCCAAAGCACAGTTGTCTTTTAATTGTGCTAATGTATCTGGTGGTGATAAAAGTTGCCACATGGCTGCTTCCCCTTCTTGCTCTTCAGGTTTTTTCCTCTTAGAACATGAACTGGATTTCCTTCTCAGTGGAATTACAGCCCCCCGAGGACAGAGGTAGAGGCAGCATGAGTTCAGGATGTAACAACAGCTGCACACTGGAGGGACAAGCAAGGCTGAAGCTCACAAAACATGACTCTCAAACTAAGCATCAGCCTGGAAACACACACCTGAGTTGATCTACCGTGTTAAACTGGTTTAGGCAAGCCAATGATAATTTAAATTTAGCACACCAGTATATATAAAATATTATTTACTCTTATAGAAGAAAGATTTTGAAAGGCATTTTATTTACACCTAAGAATGAACTTCCTTGCTTGTACCATTTTTGCCACAGTGCTGTGAAAATGAGTCAGTCAAGTACCTGATTTTCTCACATATCACTGTTCAAACTCTCTGTGTTAGGGTTGAGCCTGATTCTGTGCCATCCTGTGCACCAAGGGCTATGCTTTCAGGTTCAGGGAGTTGGGAAACAGCTCAGCCCAGAGTAGTCTTTCGGAAATAAATTCCTTCCTGTTTTGCACCCAATATTTGACCAACTCAAATTGACATTCAGCTACTAGTAAAGCAAAAAGTGAAGAAACACTTCAGCAAGAAGGCATTTGAAATTGAAGTTGAGACTCTGAATAGAGAAAAACTTTAGTCTTTTTATAGGATTTTTATATATATATATTCAGATATCTGGTACATGTATATATTCTCAAAACATTTGATTTAAGAGGAAACCACTTACATGATGATTATTTTTAAGAGGGTTGAGAGGTTTTCTGTAATTATGCTACACTCAGAGAATCACAGAGTCATCTTGCACATCTGTTCATTACAGATCTGTTTCTCTATAGCTACTCATTTAGAAGTTCATTACATGAAATATATAAACAAGGCAGTTCCATAACATCGACAACAATTCAGAAAGGTTGGCAATGCGTATTTGATAATTTCCCAAAGTCAATATTTCTGTTAAAAGGCATTTTATTTCATTTTCTTTCTCCATATTTTGATACTAGAATTCCCCATTCATACATGCAGAAATATTTTTAAATAAATCTCTGAAAATGGCCACTGAGACTGCTGAACATTAAAAAAATATTTATTTTTTACTAAAATAAATTATCTTGGAAATTCAAAACTTTTCAAAGAGACAACTTGGCTGACTGGGATGAAGCGCACAGTTTAGCATCTGGGGTCCACCAGGTTCATACTCATCCAGTTAACAGAGAATTTGGGGAATGAACTGAGAGAGGATTTGTAGGTTCCTCTTGTTTAGAAAGCTGTCTGGTTTTAGCACCATAACACAGCGTGTTATCTCCAGTAGGTCCTCACATGAAGTCCTACATCTTGTGGGAGTAGTCAGCATGGTCTCACCAACTTGATAAACTTCTGCAATGAAATGATTGGAGTTGTAAGTCAGAGGAGAGGAGGGGATATTGTCCCCCCAAGGCCTTTGGCACTGTGTCCCTTAGTATATTCATTGACAAGCTATGAGTGCACTTGGCAATGTTAGGTTTCTGCTGGACTCAATGATCCTAAAGGTCTTTTCCAACCTTAGCAATTCTATGATTCCAAGCTGCTGATGTGTGGCTGGATGAGCAGACAGCGAGGTGGGTTGAGAACTGCCGGAATGGCCAGGTCTGGGGAGTGGGGATCAGTGACACAAAGTCTAGTTGGAGGCCAGTAACTGGCAGTGTACCCTGGGAGTCAACACTGGGTCCAGTCCTTTTTAGCATCCTCATTACTGATCTGGATGAAGAGACAATGTCCACTCAGCAAGTTTGCAGGTGATAATCAGGAGAAGAGGCTGATATGCCAGAGAATTGTGCTGCCATCCAGACAGACTTTGAAGGGTGGAGAAATGAGATAATAGGAACTTCATTAAGTTCAACAAGTACAAAATCCTGCTACTGTCAAGGATCAACCACAGCTACCAGTACATGTTGGGGAATGCTCACCTGGAAAGTAGAAAGCAGAAGGGGACCTGTGGGTCCTGGTGGACACCGAGTTGAACAGGAGCCAGAAATGTGATCTTGCACCAAGGAAGACTAACAGTGTCCTGGACTGCATTAGATAAACTATTGCCAGCAGGTCGAGGGAGGAGATCTTCCCTTCCACTCAGCAGTGGTGAGGCCACACCTGGAGTACTGTGTCCAGTTCTGGGCTCACCAGTACAAGACAGACAGGGACATACTGGTGAAGAGAGTCCAGTGAAGGGTCACAAAGAAGATTAAGATTCTGGAGCAGCGGTCCTATGAGGAAAGTGGGAAAGCTGGAACTGTTCATCCTGGAGAAGATATGACTGAGGGGATCTTGTCAATTTATGTAAACACCTGAAGGGAGGGTGCAGAGGACAGAGCCAGGCTCTGTTCAGTGCTGCCCAGGGACAGGACCAGAGGCAATGGGCACAAATTGAAACACTGGAGTTTCCATGGAACCTTAGGAAACTATTTCATCGTGAGGGTGTCTGAGCACTTGAACAGATTGGCCAGGGAAGCTGTGGAGCCTCTATCCTTGGAGATACTCAAAATCTATCTGGACACAGTCCTGGGAAACTGACTGTAGTTGGCCCCACTTGAGCAAGGAGCTTGGACCAAGTCAACTCCAGAGATACATCGCTTTAAACCTCAAATATTCCATGTTTCTTGGATTCTGTAGATATTAATCAAAATTCAATGAGGTTCACAGAAAAATAGCTCTCCAAAACTTTGCAACTGATCTGTGATCCTGAGTTCATCTAATGTTAACTTTAAATATTAAATTGAGATATCCATATGTCAGGAATTTAGTCATTACATACTCTTCAGTTAGGTCCCTCAGTTGTAGTGCTTGAATTAAACTAAATAAATCAGACTGATTTCTCTTTTTTTTTTTTTTTAGCAGTGCCCTACAGAAAAAATGGTTCAAGTTTCTGGTTTTGTTTGCTTTTCTCACAAAGCACATACACCATCCCTCATTACAAGCTGGGCTCTGCAACTTTTGCCCTAATGAAAATTATTATTTAAAGTAATATATTATGCACAAATTAGGATTGGGCCCTATGTACAAAGGCATATATTTGCAGTTGGATGACTGTATTTGTGCACAGATTACTCTCCATGTGCTTGTTGTATTTGAGATCTCAGGGACAGTACTTGATGTTTTCCCTCCAGACTTGTTATAAATAAATGAACTAGGGAGAAAATAATGAAATGATTTGTGCAATTGTTGAATTACTACAACAGATGAAAAATACATAGCCATAGAATTCTGACAAATATCTTCAGCTCGCAGCTGGCAAGGTCACAAAGCCTGAACTGAGCTGCAAAATTATGAGTATTTACCTCTCATTGAGTTAATATTTCTTAAATTCTTAAAGGAAAACACCCCGCCCTTGGAGTCGAAATATCAGGACAGTTTAGGACATGAAGACAAACTCTTAAAGTTGATCTGAAGTGGCTTAAGACAACATTGTCCCTGTTAAAAAAACAGCATTCAGTAGGTGGTAGTTACTGCACATCTGAACGAAGTGCAGGAATTGACGATGATTTATCAAAGAACTGCACAATTATAGAACACTTTGGACTGGAAGGGACCTTAAACATCATCCAAACCCCCTGCCATGGGCAGGGACACCTTCCACTAGACGACGTTGCTCAGAGCTCCATCCAACCTGGCCTTGAACACTTCCAGGGATGGGGCAGCCACAGCTTCTCTGGGCAACTTGTGCCAGTGTTTCACTGAGGTGGGAACTCAGAGGCAATAAATTCTCAGGCTAATCCTATTTAATCTGCAAGTGTTTGCCAGTGCTTTCATGACCCAGGATGCTAAAAATTTGGTCACAAGTGCAGGCTGTAGGATGTTGATCTTATCACTGTAATTTCTGTCCCAACACATCTACAGATTTAAGTATAGAGAGCACATGGGAGGATGCCCTATTTAAAGCAGGGCATTATTTAGAAACAAGGCAGCACAGCCTGAATTATCTGAGTTGCTACTGCATCCAAGTCCCTGTGATCTGAAACAGATCATGTCCTCTGCATCTATTAATTACGCTGCAAATTTGCCTGACTGTGTGACTGTCTAACAGATTCAGTGTCATGGCTCTAAATTCTGTTAATTACCACTCTGCCAGATGGGTGACAGAAAAGGGAACAAACTCCAAATTTCTGCAAAAAGTTAAAAGAAAGGAAATGTCATCCTGTTTTTCATGTAGCAACTGTTAAACCAGATCCAAGTCTATGTAAGCTGACCAGCTCTCTTGCTGGCATTGGACTAATTCATACCAGCTGAAGATATGACCCAGTGTTAAAAGAACAGATGATTCATGCAGTTTTTATATTAAACATTAATATGATGTTCTCTAACATAGTTTAATAGGTACTTATTGAGTGCCAAGTTTCTGTTGGTGCCTCATAAGTAGACTGACTAAGAATAATTAACAAATCTACTTGAAAAGCAGTAATTTTCATATATTCCCCCTGCAAGTTTTTTAACTGCTAATGAAAGTTAGATTAACTATTGCTGTAGATGGATCTATAATCCTCTGCTTTTGCCTTTTTTTATCCTTAGCACAGCAAAGAAATGGTCATAAAAGACTGTAGCTTCCATCAGAGGGGTACCAAGGACCCCCAGGGAATATCCATGGGCTGACTGCAGCAAGGATTTTCTCAGGTAAAGCAGCCCATGGTTCTTGCTAAACAAGTGGGAAAATGTGCTGACATTTTAGCCCACAGTAATTTTTGCAGAGATTTCTTTTTCCTTGTTTTGTGTTCTGCGATCATGGAAATCAAAGGTAACACACCATTGCAGAGTGCACAAGGATCTGGAAGTACAAAGAGGATTTTTATTTTTTTTTTTTGCAGTGTTGAGATCCTCAGGCTGGTTCTCATTGAGTCAGAGCAGTCTGGCAAAGGGATGCTGTATAAACTGGGGAATGAAAGCGTCAGACTGCTATTTGCGCTGCACTGAACGCGAGGATAAAGCCCTCTGAACCAGCACAGGACCCTCCTATAACCAGGTTTGGGAGCTGGGCACCACCCTTGCTCATCCTGCAGCATCCGGGGGCACCATCCTCCTCCCAGGGCTCAATTTCTCACCCAGGGTAGTTCCTGGCAAAGTGAGCGCTAAAGGAAAGTTTGTGTCTTTTATGCAAGTAAAGGCATTAAAAACACAGCCCAAGGTCTGAATAACACTGACTCACACCGAGAAAACCCAGCCACGCTCTGCTGAAACTGATGTTTCACTTTCCCCAAACGAATGAACTAATTCATTACTTCTGAAGGGGGAAAAAAAAAAAAGAAAACCACTGCCTAAAACATTGGTGATTTTTCATTTTTATTCTTGCTTTTATGCCTGCTAGTGGGAACTCCTGACAGGCCAGGCTTTCCCTGAAACAATGCAAATGAATGCCTGAACACCACACAGTTATTGGTGCCTTCATCCTTCGTGGGCTGCAAATGCAGCAGAACTGTGCATATTTAGTGTCTGTGAGGTGCCTTAGATAATGATCTTCCTCTGATGCAGTATTATTGCTGTTTCTGGCAGGCTCTAGAAGAGCAGGCTAATTGCACAGTGTCAGCTGGTAGGTGTGTTATTGGGTAAAACGGTAAGAGGCGCATCAGCAGAGCTTTTTACAGTATAATAGGCACTGATTAGCCAGCCATGTAATGTGGCCAGAAAAGTTTCACCACTCACTGTTTGCTTGAAGTTCAGGAAGTCCAAATGTAAACTAGGAATAAAATGTAGATTTTTGTTTCCTATTATGGCAGTGAAGGATTAAGGAATTGCACTCCTTGAAGGGTCTTGTCCCTTCACTTTACTGATTTTACGCACTTTAACACCCATTCCTTGGAAAAATGCATTTTGTCATTTAGCTTTTCCCAGGCCTGTAATATCAAAGAATCTTTCAAAACCCATCAGAATCACCAAGAATTTAATCCAATCAGATTGGGGTTTGATCCTGCAAGAGGAAAAAAGTCACTTACATAGGACATGGAAGGATGTGGCCCCTGGTTTTTAAAAGCTCTATAGAAAAAGAGTGTCAATGCAGATTGCAGTGGTAGCATTAAAATGATAAGGAAAAATTCTTATATTCCAATTTACTCATTGAATAGAATCTAGATATTCCTCTCTCCAGAAACCAAGGAACTGATACTCAAAAAATCCCAAGAAGGCATTTCACTATTAACGTTGAATACATCAGGGAAGTGCTTAGGTACTAGATGGCAGTATGAAACCTTAATAAAATTCATTTTCATAATGACATCTCAAATAATCAATATACTTGCTGGGTTAACAGTGGAATTAATTTAATTTCACCACCATCCTGTCTATCCAGGTATTGAAGGGTTCTTTTAGAACAGATACAAACTTTTTAGATAATATTCAGACATCAGTGAAACCTTCAGATAGACTGTACTTTCTCTCTAAATTTAGTCATTTCCATCACTGCAGTAAAGATAAAGAAAAATAGAATGTTACTTTATATCAATATTTCAGAAGTATCTTCATAACAATCAGGACAATTTTGTTACTGGTAAAGTTAAACTTCTTAAATATAATTTCTCTCTGCATTGTTGCCATGAATGAGAGCAGGAGAGAGAAGAAATTGCCCCAGTAAATCTTATGCTAAAATATAGATTGTAGATAATTAGTAGTCTTATATGTTGTTTCTCATTTGGGCCAATCCATTTTTATTTCACCAATTTGGGAAATGCGTCACAAATCCAAGACTGATTATCAGAACCTAAAACTGAGAGATATATTGAATTCAACAGATGGTGGTTAAGTCTAGATAATAGAACAGAGTATCCTGTTAAAGAGATTTATAGTCTGCTTTTTATTGTTCATTCTGGAGGATGTTACCATTCTCCATTTACGTTCATAAGTCTTTTTCATGGCAATATCCATAGTTCATAGACTAATTCTTAAAGCATTGTTACATTTATCTAATCCAACCTCCTACATAACACAGGTCAGGGCATTTCATTAAGTGTTTCTTGCACCTAGAAACATACTTTTATAGCAGCTATCATAGCAATGGTAAACTGCCAACACCTTTCTATCAATTTATGCTCTGTTACAGTGAACTCTCATTGCCCCAGCCCAAAGTACTACCCGCTGCCATTTACTCTCAACAGCGTGTGGTTGCACTTTCACTCTCCCAGGCTGCTGGTTCTGTAGATTTATCAAGTAAAGCCACATAAAAGGGCAAAAAAAGAACCTGCATGTTGCTGAGTTCAGATGAGTACAGAGCAAGTAGTAGTAAGAAAGGGTATATTAAGCAGGAGATACAAGTCAAGCAAGCAGCAGTTGAAGGGCTCTTGAGCATTTTGCTAGGAAAGGTCCTCTAACCTTTGTGCATGGTGCATTTCAATTGGATGTCAAAGCATCTGGATCCATAGCTCAGCTGAACATAAAACAAAGCCCACTTGAAAATTACACAAAAATAAGTACTAGTGAGTATTTTTATTGTGGGGTAAGCTTTTTTGTAATTTTTTTTTTCCCAATGGATCAAAACTTTTCAAGTCACCTATATTCCACAAGGAACAGCAATTGGTTTTCTGATTCTCTAGGGATTGGTTTTACTTTTTTTTTAAAAAACTTTTTTTTCCTAACTCTTTTTCTTCTTTCTTTTTTCTTCTTTATTCTTCTTTTTTTTTCCTTTTTTTCAAGAGGTTTTGCTTTCTGAACTAGAATGAGTAAACTCGTATCTGCAAGGAAAGTTTCTTGACATGGTAAGGTCACACATTCTTTTGCCAGCACACCTGCTGTTGCTCCATGGCACTCAGGCAGATGAGAAAGGCTTCATCTAAAAGCTGCTTGGCTTTGTTAGCACACCAGGTCTGTGGCACATCAGGTGCAGCACATCAAATCAGCACCTTCAAGCTGAGGCTTGCAAACATGTGGAGCAAGCACAGGTCAGTCTGCAAACACCTGCAGAAACACCTGCAGAAACACCAAATGCCATTGAGCATAGCAAACCAGGCCCACACAGACCTCACACGGCCACTGTGCTCCTCTTTCTCTTGTAGACACTGAGGGCTACAGAGGTGTGGTGCGCACTGAGTGTAACAAGTGTCCCAAATGAGCTCCAAAATAGCTCCTTCAGCTTTGACTGAGGTCTCTGCTTAAGATGCTAGACATGACCGCTTTTCTGCTCTTTCATACATTTCCATGTTTTCCAAATCTATCTCTTTAAATCCAGGAAACAAACCTTGTACAGGGGTGGGCAGTTTTTCCATTACACTGCCTACAGCTCGTCACATAGTGGATCCCTTATCACAGCATCCAGATGTTATTGCCACACAAATAATAAATGACAGAATTTATTTCATTTCCAAAGATTGCTGTGCTGGATGACTCCATATTTTCTCTCTTTCTCTCTCTACTGAGATTGGCGGCCACTGTAATATCTCAGCATCTCAAAAGCATCCATCTAGTAGCTGCATGAGGAATTGTTTTTATTTTTCTACAAATGAAAAAGGCTCTCAAAAAGTAGTGAATGAATTTCCAGGATCTTAGATCTGAAAATATTGTTTAAATGCAAAGAAACCACTTTCATTATTCTTAAATTTATCCTTTCTCAATAACAACATTAGCAGAACTCTTGCACTGAAGGAAAGTACATGATTTCAAAATCATGGGTGGTCCATGAGGAAAACTCATAATTTTATTAAACATTATTGGTCAGGTGCAAAACACCTTAAGACAAACTGAAATAGTCAATTTCTGTCAGTAAATCTGTACTTTAACATATGAAGGCCTGGATTTCACTTTGAAACATTTTACAGATCAAACTCCATGCTGGTATGATCCTTATTTGGCTCCACCTCTGTGTAAATCCAGAATCACCCAACTGATCTGCATGGGGGGAATTCTCATATTTTCACTACTGTGCTTACCTCCAATAAGTTTATTCTCTTATTTTACACTCACTGTAAGAGATTGGAATGAAATAATTGCATTTACTTTTTTTTAAGTTGCATGCCATTAAACTTGCCACGTCAATGCATTCTCTTTTAGTTTGCTCAGAAATGGGTAATTACCAAAAAGGCCAAACGCTGAATGCACAACAAGGGCATGTTTTTAATTGCTTTTAGTCACTTTCAGAAAAAATAAAGGAACCAGGCATTTTCCCTTTGTTCCTTGTCTGATCAGGTTTCAGATTCCCAACATAAATTACAGTCTATTTGCATGCAACTATGGGTTTCCTTTCTGAGCGAGCTGGTCCTGACTCTGCCATCCATATGAGGTTGAGCAGAACACGCCTCATATTGTATCTGTTTTTCAGCCTCCAGTGAGAAACAGAAAGGGACCAAACACCTCATTTTTAAAAGGCTTTCTGTAAACAGGTAGGTTTTGGTTACAATGGCAGAAGCAAATTATGCCCAAGCCCCTGATAAAAGGTTGTATAATTGCAGAGTAGGCAACAAAAATTGTAATTCAAACATCAGTGCTGTAGTGCAAGCTCTGACTACACAGCTTTCTGCAAGTGCAGGTTTAATCTAATAGTAAAGGCACAACAAAATTCCAGGGCTAGAAAAGGAAGAAAGGTAAATTCAAATGAGAGAAGGTAGGATTTTAACAACAAAGCTAATAAACCATTAGAATAGCTTCATACAAAAAGTGCTATGCTTTTTTCCCTTTAAAGACTTTAAAATCAAACATCTCTATATGTCTGAAAGATCTTCTCTAACTCAGCCAGAAGTCATTAGTTAGGCTTAACACAGGAATGACTGTGCATCATTTTGTGTTATGGAATCACAGAACTATATAGGTTGGAAAAGACCCCCTAGGACCACAGAGTACAACTTGACTCAGCACTGCCAAACCCACCACTAAACCATGTCCCCAAGTGCCACAGCTGCACATCTCTTAAATCCTTCCAGGGATGGTGATTCCACCACTGCCCTGTGTAGCCTGTTCCAGTGCTTGATCACCCTTTCCATGAAGAAATTTTTCCTAATTTTTAACCTAAACCTTTCTTAGTTCAGTTTATCCCATTTCCTCTTGTAGAGAGTGATAAGGTCACCTCTGAGCCTCCTTTTCTACAGGCTGGGCCACCCCCAGCTTCCTCAGCCACTCCCTATAGGACTTGTGACCCTTCACAGGACCCTTATGCAGGAGGTCAGAGGAACCAATGGGTTTTTCAAGCCATAAAATGGAATTTCATTATTGTGGTGCCAAAAGCTTGTACAACACATTAAGCCCTTGTGCTTAGAGCAATGGATGTGATATGGGATTAAGATCTAACTTCAGCAAAAAAAATTGTTTAACAGACCTGAGCCATGGATCTAGTGTTTGGCTCCAGTGAGGAAACCTTGAGCCTGACCGTTCTCTCACCCACCATTGACCAGGACGTTGCTTCTTCCGTACATTCAGAATGGATTGTGCAATGTTTTCTGACAAATTGTGTTTTCCTGTGAAACTGAATACTACAAAGAGAGCCTCATGCAGCATTCAGCCACAAGCTGCTAATAGCTGCTGCTTCTTCCTTCCGCAGAAACATACATTAAAGCGGAGAAGATATTATCAGGCTCGTGCTGAGATTTAGAAGTCCTCTGTGTGGGTGTGAGAAGAGAGAAATTGAAGGCAGAACAAGAGGGGTGATAAAGGACTAACACAATCTCTTCAAAATTAGGGCCGTGGAAAGGAAAAAAATTTTCCCCGTTCAGTCTTGGGAAGACAAATTCTCCATCTGAAATTTGTCTCCTTTTTTGCAAGTGAAAAAAATTCCTGATGGGAGGCACCCTATGATATTATTTGTTTGAATCTAGACCTTGTCCTTAGCTTACTGGAAATCTATATTTGCTGCAGATTGCCTGCTTTTATGCTTTTTATAAAGCACAGCTTTTTTCAAAAGGCTCGGCTCCCCCTGATGTCCATGGGACATTTAGCATTTGACTATAATGCGAGTAAAATTGGGCCAATGCTGAGAAGAATCTCTCTTCCATATGCCATAATGAACCCCCCCCTGTGTGTTTATGTGCTTTTTAAAGCATGTTAAGTGATTATGATAGGGCAGACACTTTTAATATATAAATCTCTAGAAACTGACAGAACATTTCTGAAGCCTCCTGAGTGGGTAGGAATCCTGAACCAACTGTTATTTCAT
Source organism: Campylorhamphus procurvoides (assembly GCA_013396655.1). Classification (NCBI taxonomy): domain Eukaryota; kingdom Metazoa; phylum Chordata; class Aves; order Passeriformes; family Dendrocolaptidae; genus Campylorhamphus; species Campylorhamphus procurvoides. The sequence continues at coordinate 1,072,483 of WBMV01009266.1, forward strand.
ATTTAATCCCATTCCTTTTCTCCCTAGAACCAGGCAATCCTGATTAGGCTCTACTTTTTAATAAAATAACAAATTCAAATGACAAATGCACATACAGTAGTGTGCTTCATATAAAATTTACATTAGAGCTTTTCTGAGAAAAGCTTTAATGCTGTGTTTGAAGTAATTTTATTTTTACAGAGTGCTGCTCGTTAAAAGTTGTAAATCCCTTTCTGTGTTGCCGAGGATGTGTCTAGCTCCCAGTTAAATGGAAATGTATAATCCTCCTCACTCGCTTGCTTTCCTTCAGCTCATGGTGCTCTCTCTAGGCTCAGTCCTGGAAGGTGCTGGGTACTTGTCAGGAAGACAGAACCACAATCAGATCTTATCTAGGTGGCATTTCATTTTCCCGAATGAAAGCCATCCCTTCTCTCCTCCTGCCCATTTTGTAGATCCTTGATAAAGGGAAAACAGAAATGGGTCTGAGCTGTTTCCTGTTCTCCCACCTCCATCCACACATGCAGCAGAGCTGAAGCCGTGGGAGAAGCTGCGTGTGTTGCACAGGGACCATTTCCTGTGGGTGAGAGGAAGACTGTGAGGCAGATTGAGACTTGGAGGATCACAGTCTCATTCACAGCTTCTCCTCTCCCAGCCATTGGTTGTGCCTCAAATGAGCCTGAAGGCTCGTATTTCAAAGACATTTTAGCAGCTATCAATCCCTGTGGGATTTTGATGCCTGGCTACTTCAAAACCCAAAAACTGTACCTGAAAATTAGTAGCATCTGCAATCTCTCATTATTTGACCTTTCAAATTTTACTGCAAAAATATAGAAATTATTTAAACAGAGTAAAATCACAAGGGGAATGTGACTCATGCTTTATTTGTGACACCGTTGGAGATGCTCAAGGTCTCCTGCTGTTACATAGAGCCTCATAGAGTTTTTGCCTGTCCCAAACCAGGCTGGTGCTGAGGCTTTGAGAAAGAGAAAATGCTGTACCATTATCCACAGCTGGAGCCATGACCCTTAAAGAAACATTCTCTGTTCTTCTAAAAGGGTCAGCTTCTATCCCAGATGTCAGAAATACAGACAGGGCAAGGTGGCTTTTATCCTGTGAATTTTAGGTTAATGTGACAGAAGCCAGAAGTCTGATTAGACTCTTTATGTGAATTCCAGAGAAACACAACTCCTTTAAAACATACCATTCTTGCTCAATGGAACCAAATAACTTTGTTCTCCTCCTCAGGCCTTTTGTTAAAGGTAAATTAATTCAAGGTTATCACTTCCCTTCAGCATCCCCCACTTCACTGGAATTGCTCTTAATTTACTTTAATGAAACATACAATATTAATCTTAATTAGAAGCCTTGGGGAGAGACCTGTATAGACTCAGGACACAGACACCTTGCAGTTTTCTTCTCTGTAATTTGGGATCCAGGAATTTGTCTTTCAGTAAATGATAGCCCTGATATTTTTCAGCTTTATTGATCAGTTAAGTATTCAATGACTTCAGAGAATTTTCCTGATAGACTCTGACTTATGCTTAACTAGCTCCATAGATCAGTATTTGTTGTCAGAGGGAGGAAAAGCAGCCCAAGTCAATTGGCTCATATAACCAACCTATTTTATACAGGCATTGCATTTCAACAAGTGAAAATAAACAATTAACTGAAAGTTCATCAGAACAGGCCATTGAGTGACATCAAGAATGAAACTGTCCATAGATTTTTATGAGGAAAGGCTGAAAGAATGGGGATCGTTCATCCTGGAGAAGAGAAGGATCCAGGGTGATCTTACTGTAGCTTTTCAGTGCCTGAAGGGAGTTTACAAGAAAGCTGGAGAGGACCAGTTTGCAAGGGCTTGTGGTGACAGGACAAGGGGAAATGGATCCAAAAATGAAATAAGACAAATATAGATTAGTTATTAGGAAGACATTGTCCACTGTGAGGAGGATAAAACACTGGAACAGTTTTCCCAGAGAAGCTGTTGATGTGCCATCCCTGGAAGTGTTCTAGGGCAGGTTGAATGGCGCTTTAAGCAACATGTTCCACAGCAGTGAAGTTGGAAATAGATGGTCTTTGCAGTTCATCCCAAGCCATTCTAGGATTCCAGTCTTCTTTTTTCTCTCTCTTTGAGTCTGTTGCATGAAAAGAGGGAGCACGGATCTGCTTGACAGGCGCCTTTGCTGCCGTTCTGCTCAGGCGTGTGACTTCCTCCTTGGCAGCAGCTACAGAGCTGCTTTCCTTTCCAGAAACCCAAGTAGAAAGCTGGTTTGTATTCATCTTGATGGAGTGAAACATCACAGTTTCCCATGATATTTGGAGAACACAAAACCAAATATGAGGTTTTTTACTTCCTTCACTTTATATGCCTGTGCATATATATGTACATATACATATTCATGTATATGTATGTGTGCATTTCACAACATGTGTAAAGAGGTAAAGTTTGTATGCGAGTGGCACAAATGTGACTCAGTTACTGAATGCTCCTCTATTTTTTCACAAAAATGAAACCCATGCAGTTGTTTATTCCACCGCTTTTCATCCCCCCCCATCTTCAGCTAGTTAAAAAACACAACAGGCTGCTCTCTCCAGCTCCATTAGACAAAAGGATGTTTAAATTGATCTCTCAACACCTCTCCTTCAACAGTGAGGACTCACACAGGCGTGAATATCAAGCTCCAGATGTTTGGGATCTTGGCAGTCATGCCCTGCACCTGAACCTTTGCCATCACCGGTAGCAAATGGCTGTTACTGAGAGCAGTTGTTGACCTAAACATTTTCTGACAGGAGCTTCAATCTGTCCCTGTGATTGGCATTTCCCAGAAAGCTGATGTGTCTGATGGGCTGTATCAGTTTCAACACTTTAGGTTTCAGATCCAATAGCTGGCAAAATGAGTTCAGTCCTCACCGTGCATAAATCATAACTGCTGCATCAGCTTTAGAATGCTCTGCATTTAATTTATTAGGAGAAGAGATGCATTTGTATGCACAGATTGATTGTTATTTTACCAGGTGATGTGTTTCAATCAGCAGGTGATATATGTCATTTACTACATTACACAGTTGCAGATGTCGATATATGGTTCAAAGGAAGATGTACTTGATTTAGCAATGTTTTTCTAATGGATTTTGATATGCTTTTCATTCAGTAATATATCCAGCTATTCTTTCTGTTTTGTAGGTTTGTCAGGTGGATTTTTATGCATTTGGTTACTTGTGGCTTTTTTCTTAAATCTGTGATTTTTGGATGTTTCTTCCACTTAGACTGTGCCTAATTTTGTATCCCAACCTCACTCTGGTTTGCTTATTTATATATCAGAAACACCTAAGCATGTAAATTATTATCACATGTAAGCCTCCACATAGAAAGCAAAATTAGTAAATTTGTAGAGATATGGACTAAACATTAGAAGATGCTTGTAAAAGTGGAACTTTATTTACTGCTGGGATCTTGGGATGTGCCTCAAGTAACATTGAATTCATAACATTCTTCACATGCTCACTACTTTTCCTCTTCTCTTTTATGACTTTCTCATTTCTTTTCTAATTTTCTTCATGTGAATATGAATAGAAAAAAATTATGCAAGCTTTTGGATTTTATGTATATAAGCTTACAAAGTTCTCACAGCCCTGAGATGCACCTTTAGGAAACGTCTTGACTTCCATTTGTGGTGGAGTGAGATTTTCTGAATTTCCAATCTAACAACAGTAATTACCACTCCCAAACACACACGGTTGGACAAAAGCAAGTTTATTCTCCTCTTAAAAAATGGGCCCTTATCCTCCAAATGTTGGTAGGCAATTGGCAGTAGGCAGTGGACAAATACTTTCTCTCAAGAAAGGTGAAGCATCAGATTAAGCAGCAGCTTCACATAACATGTTGCTAGAGGTTCAAATGAAATTCAGGCAACTTCAGTTCTGTTCTTTGTCATTTTGGAGTGGATGCTCTGAGACTGAGACATTTGACTTGAATCATGAAGTTTAACAACTTAACTACGCTTCAGCATTTTAACTTTACAAAACACTTCAAAGAAAATATTTAGTCCTTAAAAGAACTTGCATAAAAACTAAGAATGTCAGTATTCCAGACAATCAATAAAGACCACATGACATTCTCAAGAGAAGCAGAGATTTAGTGCAGAAATAAGAAGAAACTTCTCTCTCACCTTTGTGTACTTCAATTCCACACTCCAAACCTTTAAATAACTGCAGCAATTCGGAACATTCTCTAATGTTTTTTCTGGGAATGATTTTGCTAGCGCATTCAGGGCACTTAAACTCTACTTCTCCTCAGAACTGCTCTCAGGAGAAGGCTTTCTCACCCCAGCCAGAATAAAGAGAGCCAAAGTATACAAATCTCCTAACTCAGGTACCTACATTGTAAATACCCACTGAGGGACTGTTGCTGCAGGATGCAACATTAAGACGTGTTCTGATACCTCAGAGAATTACAAAAATGTTGTCACAGGCAGCTACCTATGTATCATTTTGCTGTCACTGAGCACCTTTACTGCATTGCGAATATTCCAAGTGCTCAAAAGATGTGCAAAGTAAATCCATTTTAAACGAAGCCATTTAAAGTATAAACAATAAAATGTTTGTCTTGTTTTTGTCTTTTTGTGTTTTTCCCAACACAAAAAATAATCATTTGTGAGGCTGTAAAATGCTGGAACAATATGAGCAATTTCATAAAATGTTCAAACAGTTTGAAAAATGTTCTGCATGGAGGATAAAAAGTATATATGTTTATATATGTGTTTGTATATATATATGGGGATGGGATTTGGGGGATTTTTTCACACCACTTTTCTGACTCACAAAGCGCTCCAGTTCATTGAATTTATTAAGAGAATAACTGTGTGTTGCTCTTCTGATCCAGTGATTAGTTGAACTTACCTCTTGAGAACTGTGGGAGAGAAGAAATTCTTAGGCTTTGTTTTTGCAATGCCATCTCTGGAAGTAGATCCAGAATATTGATACCAAGGGACCCACCTAAAGCTTGTTGAAATCAATAGGAAGACTGACTGCAATGATAATGATATGTGCTACCAGCTGCAATTTTGGGATTTTTTTTAACCAACAGCTTTATACTGCAATGGGATTTGAGTAAATGCTTAAGCATTTTACTGCATTGAGATTACCTCCTGGAACTGGGGTTTATATACCTGCATTGATCAGCGGTGGTGGGTGTATGTGCTTGCAGGTGTGCCTACATTTGCCCAAATGAGCAGTACACGTAGAGATGCTGTGCCTTTATTACCCAGAGCAGATCGTCGAAAATCCATCTGTCACAGAAGATAACAGAGAACTGCAAAACCTCACTGGTTTCTCCAGCTGCATCCTCCCCTCTTTTTCAGGGAGATGCTTTTGTTGTTGCATTTGCTAAGCTGTCACTGGCTATTTCTGCAGCATGGGGAGATCCTGACACAAGCCATCAATATGTCACATCTAAGTGATGTTGTACTCAACGCTCACATACAATTTTCAAGCTATATAGTTCTGTATTCTGCATAAGAACCTGGCATGGTTTAATCCCAGCCTCTTGCAGCCCCTTGCTCACTCCCCACCAATGGGATCAGGGAGAGGACTGGAAGGGTAAAGGCTGAGCAAATCATGGGTTGAGATAAAGATAATTTAATGGGGAAAGGAAAAGTCATGCACACAAGCAAAGAAAAACAAGGAATTAATTCACTCCTTCCCATGGGCAGGCAGCCACCTCCAGGAGCGCAGAGCTACTTGGGAAGACAAACACCATCACTCCAAATGTCCCCTTCTCTTCCTTCTTCTTCCTCACAGCTTTATATACTGAGCACGGTGCCATATGATCTGGAATATTCCTTTGGTCAGTTGGGGTCACCACTCCTGGTTGTGTTGCCTCCCAACCTCCCATGCACCCCCAAATTCCTCACCAGTGTGGCACTACAAAAAGCAGAAAAGGCCTTGGCTCTGTGCAAGGAACTGCTCAGCAATAACAAAAACATCTCTATATTATCAACCCTGTGTTCAGCATAAATCCAAAACACAGTCCCATAGCAATCACTGTGAAGAAAATTAGCTCTACCCCAGCCAAAACCAGCACAGAACCTATACATGAGGGTAGGTATGTAGCGGATTTACATAACAAGATGAACCAAATTACAAAAATTAATGTATTTTTACGTCTAACTTGCTAGTTTTAAAGTTTGCTTGGGTTTGCTTCGGACCCCTAAATTTCATGCAGAAAACAAACAGATCTTATGCTTTGTTATCCAAATGGAATATCTAAACATCTCCCTATCCATAAGAACTGATTTGTGCTCAAAGGTTTTTTGCCCTGCCATAGTAAGATGTAAGCCATAAAGAAGGGACTTAAAGGGAGAAATCTTGGCAGGAGGTGTAGGCAATGAAAGAGTTCTCATAAATGTTTGATAACAAAAGGATGCCCCTGCCAATAGGTCCAAGAGGCCAACATGTGTCACTCTCAAGCAAAACTAGAACAAAAAGGTTGAGGAGCTTGGTCCAAAGATTGCTTTAGGTCTTTTTCATGTGAGTTTATGTTGTTTTGGAACCACAAAGCCCTCGACAGTGGTAATAGGGATAAAAATTTTATGTTACTATGAAGAGTGTTTTGAGGTAGCATTACTCCTGAGCTTATTTTGTGCTGCAGTTCTGTACTGTATTTGTGGTGGAGGGTTTTTTGTTGCCACTCTGAGCTAAATTATTGCTATACAAAAGTTTCCTATCTCGCTCCTCTCCACTTCCTCTACATCTTTTAAAAAATACTACTTCAATAACAAGAAGACGACTTGCTGAAGACACTTCCTCTGTCTACTTCTCTATCATTTTGCATGAAACAGCATTTGTTCTGTGGTTCAAAAAGACAAAATCCTTACTTGCTGGAACCTAGTTGTTTTCAATTGCTATGGCATCACATTAATCCTGAATTATTTGTCTGAAATATTAGCTGTGTAAGAAGCTACACTCATATAAAGTAACATTTGTCTGGAGATGATATGAAACTGTAAGAGGATATGAGTTTATTTTAGAGATGAATAGCAATGATAGACAGATCCCAATAGTTATCTACGTATGTCCAGATGGTACCCTTTAGTGATCTGAGCTTAGAGATGTATGAGGAAAACTTGTGATTTCTAATCTTAGGTCTGACACCACTTCCTTCTGTGGCCTAAGGCAAACCACTTAACTTCTCCATGCCTCAGTTCACCATTTGCCTCTAACTTTGAGACTTTATGAGCAGCTGTTTTCACTTTCTTCGGTAATTAGGCAAGCAATCCCTTGCTTGAGGCCTGGCATTAAAAGCTACTCCCTGCTTAAAGAATAGTAGAGTCTTTTGACATCTGTTATGCTCATTTTTCCTGGTTTTCAATACTTTTTAAAGGTTTCTTTTTGACATATCTTGCACACGACAGTGCATTTGAGATATTTAGGTTCCTAAAGACATAATACCTGAGCAACACATTTTTGCATCTCCCCCTCCTCCAGACCTAAGTGGGTTGAGGAAACACAGGTGAGGATTTCAGGTACAACATCATGACCTTGGTAGGACAGCCAGGACATTTATGATGGCAGACACTAGACACTGTAATTGTATCTGTATAACTGAATAAAACTACTCTGGGACTATTTTTGTTGCCAAGACCCAGCGTATGCCTCACACTCATACCATACATGTTTTTCACCCCAGCAAACAGAGGGTTTATATCCAAACTGCCTATGGGGATGGGTTCCTTTCATTTAGTGTCTCTTCTGCTGGGAGAGGGTTAACTGGGAGAGGGTTAATTAGCACAGGACAAAAATCACATGAGAGAGAATTCTGTAGGTTACATGAGTACTGAAAGCCATTTTTAAGTATGTTTTATTTGCCTGTGTGTATATGGACATGTCCCAGGGAAGTAACGTGACTTCTAGGTGTGGAATGAGTTTAAGAAATAAAGCCTTTTAAATGTTACAGTAGATTCCCTACAGATAACTGAGAAACTTGCAGTTCTGATAAAATTAATAATACCTAAGAGGCTACTCTTGAGCAGTGAATCTCTAAACATACAGGGCATAAAGTATCACCAACTCCATTTCAGAAATGGGAAGCCATGACCAACTTAGTCCAGCTCACTTATAAGTGGGACAGAACTGCTGATGTTCTACATTGTGGGAAGCAGAGATTACCATAACCAAACCATGGTTAGATTTTATTTAAATACTTATATTGTCTCTGCAATATTTTTACAGGATTAACTCCAATTAAAATAGTTTTAAAATTAGAAAGCAACTCCCAGGATGATTAGTGACTGGTCACAGTTACTCAGGAAGCTTTTCCCAGACTTAAGTTCCTCAGATGCCCACAGTGCTCCTCTACTTGGGAAATATATTTCTTTTTTTGGAGGTTTAATAGCAGTGCCTCATGTCTCAGCAGTGCCCTTTTTCATGGCATTACCCATCTAATAATTGAGTATTACTTGTTTCCATGACCATATCAACTTCCATTGGTCATTTCCAACTGAACACAGAATTTATGGAAGAAGTTATGTTATTGGTCCCCAGGTACAAGTACTTGCCCTCTGTACTACCGAGTTTCATTCCATTTCTAATATTCCAGTTTTCAGACTCATCCAGTTGCTCTCTGCAGATACTCTGAACTTCTCTGTATCATCAGCAAGCTTTATTTATGTCAGAATTGTTAGTGAAAGTATTAATTAGTATTGCTCTTAAGGCTCTTCTATCAGCTGTCCTTCAGGCTGAAAATTTTCAGTCTCAGCAGTATTTGTTGCTGAATTGTCTGTGGGCAACCCCACAGTTCTACTTCCTCTTCACTCTTTAGCATCTTCCAGGTTTATCAATCAGCTTTAATTTTATATGGTTTAGCTGAAGTTTATGCCACTTTGCTGAGGAAATCAGTGTAGCTTGTGTTCTTTTAATACATGAAAACACCAAGATTACTCCAGCAAGAACTACCTTTGGCACCACAAATTTCATTTAACTCTATATCTGTTTTTTTTTAATATTTTTAGGTTTTTTTCCTTTGAGATTTGCTCTGAATTTTTATGTTGTTCAGGTAGGATTTACAAGTGTGTAGTGAGTTGCATCATTTTTATTTCTACTTTCTGAAAAGGATCCTTATAACTTCAACTACCTATGCCCTAGAGATTTAGTGCTACTGGCTCTGTAACTTCTTCTGGTTTTGTAATTCAGATACATCAGGTCACTCTGACTTCTCTTAAACCCTCTGAATTTTTGTTTCTTCCTAATTTCCATTTCCATATCTTGGTGTGTATTAGTCATCTCACTTTTGCTACTGTGTTCTCATTGCTGTTCTTATCAGCCACCTCGGTACTGGTAAATAAACAAGACCAGGTCACAAGCTCCAAGACTGATGAATAACCACCCCTGCCATTTAATTGTAGGGATAAAGTTGACTAGTTTTGACTTGTGCAAACTAGCACTGAGAGAAGATGCCCTTGCCCAGCTCAGGGACAGATCCAGGTAAGAAATCTGGATATATTCACCCTGCTTTGGGGGGTGTAGGGAGTTTAATCATATCAATGATTAAGACACTAGAGAAGAAGTCTGATAAGAACTGGCTGAGGGAGCTCTGGGGTTTTAACTTGGAGAAGAGGAGGCTCCAGGATCATACTGCCCTCTACAACTACCTGAAAGAAGGTGTAGTGAGGTAGAGATTGGCCTCTTCTCCCAGGTCACAAGCAACAGGACAAAAGGAAAACCCCTCAAGCTGTGCAAGAGCAGGTTTAGATTGGACATTAGGAAAAATTTCTTCACTGCAAAGGTTGTTGAACTCTGGAATTAGCTGCTCAAGTCGAGTCACCATTCCTGGACATATTTGAAAGACATGTAGATGTGATACTTGAGGACATGGTTTAGTGGTGGGCTTGGCACTGTTGGGTTAATGCTTGGACTCAATGATCTTAGAGGTCTTTTCCAACCTTAATGATTCTATTATTCTGTGTGTTCCACCCACATGCAAGGGATTAGGTCCATTTTATTCATTAGCATATCTGTAGTCATTGAAATCAAGGCACAGTATCACAATATTCATTTAGATGAGTTCATTATCTTTCCTCCCTCTACCACTAATTCATACTTTGCAGGGGAAAAAAGTGCAGACAGAAGTATTCAGTACCTCACTGAATTAGATATAATGCTCATAACAGGAAGAAATAAAACAGGACTAGAAATGCAGAAAGTGTATTTCTATATTCCTTTATAGATTTCTTTCTTTGTGAAGCCTCTGGCTTGTAAGCACCTCCCTGCTTGAGTCTTTTTTATTCTCTCTATGTTGTGATTTTATCTGTTTTCTTTTCTCCTTTGGACAATAGGTTGTTTAACTTCTCCCTACCCTTTACCTTCCCCACTCTGTTGTCTCTGCTTCTTTTTATAGCTTTGTTTGGCTGATTTGGGTTTGCATGATTTATCACTCTAATAACCTCTTCCTGCAATGGTGACAGGGAAGGTGCCATGGAGGGTGGAAAACTCCTTCTTCTTTATTGTGTGATCTGACAGGCTGGGAGAGGAACACAAAAGGGGGAGGGATGGATATGGGAGGCACTGGATCTGCCAGAATCCCCCTCTTTTAACATTTCTGCCAGGTTTCCTAGAAATGACAGATACTTCTACCCTTTTGTTTGAGCCTTTCAAGGGGAGAGGGTGGGACTGAGTGGCACTAACATGAGAGGCTGGCCAGAGAGAGAAAATAGTTATGGGCTTGATGTGACAATTTAGGTCTGCAAAGGTTTCACCCTGGATGAAGATGCAAAGTATTTGTAGTTTGGTTGTATGTGCCAAGTAATTAGAAGTGGCTTCTTCTAGGGGAGTGGAGCTGGAGGAGGCCTTGTCTGGCTGTTCTGGTTTATGGTCTATTTAATCTCTGCAAGGGGGAACAGACACCAAGGAAGCACTAAAAGGAATGAAAATAAGACTAATGTTTGGTCTTTTGTGGCTCAGAAGATTTTGAGCTATTACAACATCAAGTAATCCAAGCCCTGTCACTGCTTTCTCTCTTTATTTTATGCCAAGCACAGAGCAGCTAGAGGCCAATGGCCTGTTCAACTACTTTATAGCAGCTTTGTTTCACCTTCACACTGAAATAATGACCAGAGCCTGATTTCATCCGTTTTAGTGCATATCTTTGCTCATTTACTGTCTCAGAGCTCCTCTCCCTTCATATCCACCTGCTCATATGTCACTTGCTTTAAATATTGTAACTTTTTACCCCACTCTTAAAACATTTTCCACCCTCGCCGTGCTGTCCTTAAGAAGTTTTGCCTTAGTTTTTCATCTTTTTTTTTTTTTTCCCTTGGAAGATGCCAAAATAAGTTCTGGCTCAGGAGAGCCACCAACTTGTCAAATTGCCTACCATGCTCTGTTTTCCAGGGAACTTAAATTGTACACTTCTCCCAGTGAGGGGGTTTGTTTTCAAAAATAGATTAAACCCCAGTATTCCTAGCAAGAAGCAACTCACACCACCTTCAGGACAATAAAGATATCTGTGTGTGGTCAAGGTTTCTTAAGATGAAGATTTTATGCTGTATTTGTAACACCAAAAGGTGGAGTTTTGGTGGTTTTTTCCTGTTACCATTTCACATCTGTTCTCACAGCTCAATTCCGAGGGACAAGATCTCTTCTTTTGTTTTTCATAGAATCATAGAATGGTTTGGATTGGAAGGAACCTTAAAGATCATGTCCATCCAACTCCCCTGCCATGGGCAGGGACACCTTTGACTAGACCAGGTCATTCAAAGACCCATCCAGCCTGACTTGAACACTCCAGGGATGGGACACCTCTGGGTAACATTTTGTTTTATAGTAGGCAATTATTCAGGGTTCCAGTTTATTACAGCACAGACCAAGCAGTTGTCACTGAGTCTGTCAGGACTGGCTCTGGTTGGGTTCCTGAGAATCATTTCTGCCTCTCTCTCTCCATCATTTCTCCTCACTGACATGTAGTGAATCTTCAAAATCATGTTTTTTCTCTCTGCAGGTTCCTCCTTCATAGCATGGACTTGGCTCGTTTTCTGGTCCTCTCCTTCAGGGCAGAAGGGGGAGTGCTGATGTCTTGAGTAGCTCAGAAGAGTAAGGAGAAATTGCCCTCCTGAAAGCTCAGAGTGCCACTCTGCATGCCAGCTGCCCCCCATAGGCACCAAAGCTGGCAGTAATATGGGTTCAATGTGCCCTTTAGGAGAGGTTGTGATTGCATCTAAAAGATCTGCTCTGCCTTCTGCTGCAGGTGGAAAGAAACCAGGAAAAACTATGCTTTTTTTTTTGAGCAAAACAACCTTTCACTGCATTTTTTAAAGGCTAAGTTTGTAAGAACAAACCATGAATCTCTTTGAGATCTCAAAAATTTAATTGGAAACATTCTAAATATAACTTTATTTTTTGCCAGACAATTTAATAAGTATATTTAGGTGGCTCATTCCACTTTTGAATATATAATTCCCTAATGCTTTGAAGCCCTTCCTACAAAGCTGCAGACCATTCTGTTTATAGACAGTTCTGCATTATTAGCTTATTAGCTAAATACACCTCTAATTCTGCCACTGCCTTAAGTTCACATTAGACTTCTCAATAATGCAATCTCATGTTAGCAGGAATAGTAATTCAGTATTTAAGTGTTGTTTTTCCATCCTGTAATAAGTCCTGCATGAGCCCAAGGTGCCCTTCGCCTGACTTGGATAGTGAGTTCCATGACCCTACTGGTCTGCAAGGTGATCCAGAAGCTACTCTGATTGACCCTTGATGGATGTCCTCTTCAAACCATGAGGATGACATTCTCTGGGGACAGCCCTGCAAGGGGCCAGGTCAGGAAATCCTTTCTCTGGATGGAGTATTGGGCTTTCTCCACCAGCCCTGTTGCCTCTCGACTTCTTTGTATTTGTAGGGATGAGCCATTAATCACTGAACCAAACAATCCATAGCTCAACATATCATTTTGTCTTTTACACTTCTCTGCAATCATGAATCATGTCAGGTTATCATAATCTGGAGTCCAGGATCCAGTACCTCTGAGCACTACATCATCAGCTACAGAAAATCCTCATTTAAATGAGAAAGATGCAGTGGATATATTTTGTAATTCCCATGCCATCTTACACTGATAGCCTTGAAGGTTTCCGGCAATGCCTCATCCTTTGCTGCAGTCCCTGCAAATTTATTCTGTATTATTTCTGAGACTGGATAATTGTTTCTTATATTTGCATTATTACATTTTCTAGGTTTCTTCAGTCCGTACACTCTCTGAATCAAACCTAGGCTAAACATGTTTTTAAAACAAATATTGCCTTTTTATTCCTGTGACTATAACAGACTTGATCAGTTCCAGTTAAAGATAAACTTCAGATCACGTAATTCTTTACTCAGAATTAGTTTCATGCTGTGCATTCTCAATTATACTTGTCTTTCCTCTACGTATTTACATTTCCTATTCACTTTTTTCAGTGATCTATGTTTAGTTTATAATTTATAAGCATTTCATTATTTTTTAATGAAAAATAATTTTTTTGCTTCAGCATTTTTCAGCCTAGCGCCATGTAGAACTTCTTCGTGTCACTGTCTACTCTGCCTCCTGGAAGAAGGTCTGGGTGTACAAGAGCTTGTCTATTTTTCTGGCTATCTGTGTTGTCCTGTTAAGAGGTGCTACTTGTCCCTGCAAACCTTGTCACTCCCTGCTCTTCTGAGCAGAGTGTCGTGAGATGTTCTTTTTGTTCCTGCTACTCCAGGCTGAAAACTCCTGCAAAATGGTATTTATTTCTAAATGCTGGCTTTTGCCTGGGTCTGTATATGTTCCCCCTCCTCAAGCACCTGTTTTTCCTTGACATTTTCTTGCTGTTTATTCTATAGCATCCCTTCCAAATCCCTCACTCTGCTGTGACCTCCTGCTTCCCAGCTTCCTCTCCTGCTGGTGAGTCTGTCGAGAGTAGTTGTAACTTGTTTTCCCTTTAACATTTTCATTCTGCCTTGAATATTTCTGTAGCTTGGCACATCCTGATAGCATTTCCCCTAAGTGTGAAGCTGCATCTTCCAGCAGCCCATCCTTGCAGCTCTGGAATTGTGATGCTGGCCACCATCTGATCTCTTCTGATGTGGCCTGACAAAGTACAGTTACACATCTGACTCATTAGTTTAGGATGAGTCAATAAAAACTTCAAAAGGACCCTTCTATTTTCAGTATCCAATCTCTTTTCAAAGTTTCTTTTCCTTTTTTGGCAAGCTACTACTCCCCAAATTTATGAAACTTGCCCATTCGTTCTGGCTAAATTATGTGCTAATAAAGCCAGTGCTGGGAGGGAGATGTACTGTAAGCTCTAGGTCAGTGCCCTGGATTTAGTTCAGTATCAACTAAATATCTCTGATATCAAAGCCTTAGCAAGCTGACACTGTTTAAAAAAATGACCATTGTGTGCTCCTTCAACATTTTGGGAAAGCAGGTTCCTCTGTATTCCTGCTTTCTTAAGCTGGGACAGAGAAAACTGCATTATTTGACCAGATTTTGACTGGAAGAGCTCTGGCTTTTAGGGCAATTTCTTTTAAATCAGTAGATCTGGAAAACAAACAAATAAACAAACAAATCCCACATAACAACAAAAAAAAACCCAGAAAAAACTCCCCCAAAATAAAATAATGAAATTAAGTGAAATGATTAAATTAAATTAGATATAAAATATATAAAATATTGAAACTACAATATATAAGATATAAAATACAAGATAAAATATAAACCAAAACCATCAAAGCTTCAACTCTCAAACTGCAAGTTAGAAACAATCATTAAAAAGAAAAGGAAAAAAAATCTCCCCAGAGACTGCAATTTTCATGCAGCTTCTTTATTCAAACTGTTGTGCCATTAAAAATATGTTGTGTGACTCACCGTAAAACTGTGAGATGTGGTGATACTTGTATTAAGGCCAGCACTGGGACCTGTGCTTTGTATAAATATGAAGGCAATTAAAAACGGGAAATACTGATTGGTTTAAACAGCTATGATAAATTGCTTCTACATGTGAATATTTATTTAG
This sequence comes from Campylorhamphus procurvoides, assembly GCA_013396655.1. Classification (NCBI taxonomy): domain Eukaryota; kingdom Metazoa; phylum Chordata; class Aves; order Passeriformes; family Dendrocolaptidae; genus Campylorhamphus; species Campylorhamphus procurvoides. The sequence continues at coordinate 1,087,488 of WBMV01009266.1, forward strand.
AGAAAGATTCCCAGTATATAAGGCCTCATTCTTTGAAGGTAATGCTGTGGGAAATAATCAAACACAAAGGGCAGAACTACCTGCTCTAGTCTTGTTACACACCAACCATGCTGAGCATCAGGTGGGACTCTGGAAAATTGTGAAGGTTCTAAAAAAGCCACAAGAAATAGCATTTCATGCTATTTACATGCCTTCACTTTGTAATTCCAAAGACGATGCTGTAGTGAAATTAAAATGGAAAGAAATAGTGCAGGTAAGCAGTTTCTGGAGGGGTTTAGGTTTGTTTAGCAATTTTCATGCTTTTTACAATGCTATCCAAGCAGAAGAGTAACTCTTTGAAATACAAAGCATCATTTTGATTATATTGAAATGTATGAAAGGTATTTAAAACATTATTTTACATACAGAGTAGGATGTTAGCAAAATCTAGCATTTTGTTATTGATCGAAAAATACATTCTTTTGATTAAAGTTAACGGCAGGTTTATAAAACAATTACACTTTTCTAAAAAAAAAATGGACTAAATTGTTTAATTAACATTGAGACACCTTTCTGGAAAATAAGAAAACTCAAACCAACCACATTAAAATTAAATTTGTGTGTGATTACTTCAAACAAGTCCTTATTAGTCACTACCTGGGTGATCATGGTCCTTCATGCATTCATGTTTAGTTCCCAATTATTCACAGTTTGTTAATTGGTGTGATATGGCATGAATATTGATGGTACAGCCTGAAGATGATTTCCATACCAAAGGAACAGGCATATTTACTGTCCATGTACACAGCAAAAAACAAAGTTCCCAACAGATATGCTTTTGAAATTTGGCAAACACCCTTCTCTATGTTCTGTATTTTGGCTCATTACACAGATAGCCTTGCAACAAATGTGATGGAAAATGTACAGCAATATAAGGAGAATAAATAAATAGAATGAAATAAAATAAAGTAAGACAAAACGAGAACAAAATAACAAGGCTAAGTTCAGTTGTTTAATTTGTATGAACTTCTTGAGAAGTGCATACCCCAGTAGGACCCAGATAGATGAAACAGTGGTGTGACGGTGTTTTTGATAGAGAAGGGTCGGCATGTGGTATCGGCTATCCAGATTTACACCTGGACTGAAACATTAGTGTGTTCTGTGAGGAAAAAAGGTCTCAGGAATTCAGATCTGTGTTGGAGTTTTCCACAAGCAGAGTGTTATCCAATTTTTAGCTATTCTGTGCGTCTGTGTTAAACGGGACATGGCCAGGAGCCAAAGTTATTTGGAGGGGAGGTGAAACATCCTTGAGAACCAGTGGGACAAAGCAACTCAAGCTGGAGAAGCTGAAGGTGGTGGGAGTCTAATCTATGAGAGTATCATCTCTGAGGTGCTGGGAGAGAGTCTCAAACATTTCAAGGGAGACCTGAGAGATTAACTCTGAGCCAACATTTCAATGGGATGATCCAAGGTGACTCTTAAAATGGTGATGCAACAGGAAAATATAAAATAAGTATATGCAAGAGGTGAACGGGGTTGAAGATTTCAAGAAGAGGCAATACATCCAAAGGAGAACCAGCTGTAGAATAACACAAAGTCTCATATCCAATCTGCAAGAAAGGATTTTCCCTCAATCAGAGGCTAAGTGGAGTTTTCCAAGGAAAAAGTACATGCCATACTGTGGCGACCAGGCAGCAAATTACAGGTTCACAGGGATTGTTTCCCATCTCTTCTTTACCCTGGCCATGTTGTGTAGGGTGTGAAATAACCAATCTAAACCCACATGGGAAGTTCTTAATTGATTATGTTTTCTTTTGAAATGGCTCGGCTTATCATTAAAATGTAAAGAAATACAGCTGCTCTGTAAATGTTCAGAAAGCCAACGTACGAAAAGATAAAGCATTAACATTTAACTTGCACTTGAAATGGTCTTCACCTCTGAACATGAAAAAAAATTTATTGAAATGGTGACATTTCCAATTTTCAGGCAACATAATTTTGCACATAAGATTGAGAATGGCTTTGGCTCAAATTCTTTGCACTAAAAATTACAGTTTTAGTACAGTCTGAGTGGTTTATAAATTCAGATCAACTTGTTTGATTTAATTCTAAAAAATTTAAAGACATTATATAAAATAATACATTATTATTCACTTGTTAAAAATTCTGTGGGTTTTTATAAGTATGTTAATTAAAAAACTTACTTTCTCCTCAATCTGAAAAAAAAACCCAAGTCTAGGTTAGAGAAAATATTGTTCTAAATGAAGTGGAGTTTTCACCTTTTAATTTGCTGGGTTTTTTTTCTTTTTCCCAGTCAGTGGCAATGTCTGATGGCCTGGGGGAAAAGACAGTTAAATGTTCAGATCTTTATACTGTTATAAACAATGCAAGGCAGCAGGGGATAATTTCTTCTAGGTGATTCTATACAGCACAGAGAGAGGGATGCTCTGGTTGTATCTATACCAATAAAGTGAACATAGTAATGTGCAAGACACAAGCACTCACATTTCAAATATTACCCTTCCTTTAAATTCTTTTAATTCAGCCTAATCTCTGGCATGATTTTTCCCTGGCCCAAATTACCTTCTCCCAGTCAACAGCCAAGCTTGATGCAGGGCTTAACTTAGGCAAGAATATTTTTTTAAACAGCCAGCTTGCACACAGCAATCCAGTTGTGGACAGAAAGGATAAGTTCTGCTAAATGCACCGGAATAGTCCCTGGACCATTTAATTTCCTATTAAAGCCATAGCTTCCAAGGCTACATTTAAGATCAGCTTTAGTCTCCATTGAGAGGGCAGACACGTAAGCCTGGCTGCAGGCACAGCTGAAGGCTGCCTTCTACAGCAGACAGGATCCCATCAGCAGTTCCAAAGCATTTAATGAAGCTGAATGTGTTAAAAAAGTTAAGTGGTCAGTGACGTCAGCACACAGGGCACGCACCTGCTCTCACACGCAGACATTAACTGGGAGATCCCATCTCAGATGAGCTCATTAAGAAGTCTTTGCCAACGTTTTCACACCAAAATTCAACCAAGTAAACCAGTCCCCATGATGTTTCCACAGGAGGCAGGTTAGTAATGCTGAGGGGAGAAAATAAGAACACTAAGGATAAGCAAGGAACAAATCTACACCTTGCCATAAAAATTATGTGATGTTAAATGAGAGTCTTATTCCATCAGCAAACTTGGGATTAAATGCAACACTCACTGTAGTGAGTAGTGAGGTGTTCACTCACTTCAAAAGGGGTCAGGTTTCACCCTTGGTCTCCTGTATTTTTTTCTCATTATCTCTTTTTGCCATCCCCTTTTGCACCTCCCTCCACTCACTGTGTTGTCAAGTCTCAGAGCAGGCAGGTAACCCACCTTATCTTTCTATCATATTTCCCTTGTTTACCTTCACCAACAGAAGGAGAGCAGAAAATACTTATTTGTGAAAGACTGAGACTTTAGTTGCAAAGTCCACAGAGCCTCCTTTACAACACCGAGTTTCTTTTCAGGTTTATGGCAGAGGTGGATTTCTTCTCAGTTTTGCAGACCTCTGAAAAGACAAGTGGACTTGCCAAATGCATAGGCACACACACTTAGGTTTGTACATCTCAAAGCTATCAAACATGTCACATTTTATTTCTTTCACCTGCTTATGGACTGTGGACACCTGTGACACTGGCAGCACACAGTGGTTGCTGGGAGGGAGGGGATGTTTTGGATAGAGGAATCAACTTAGTAATCCTCTGAATTCATGAAACCATTTTGGATTCTCGTTTGAATATTTAGCATCTGTTTGAAGAAATTCTTTATGTTTAAAACAATAATATTAAAAGAAAAAAAGAACAAACGACCAAAACATTCCTTTGGAATTCTACAAAAGCTTTCATGTAGGAAAGCAAACATAATGAAAACCAAAAACAGGTAATCATTTATTTTGCCTCCTACACAATAGCTTCACTTATGGCAAGTGGAATCAGCAGTTTGCACACTGAGCAACAGATGCTCTTAGGTAGTAAGAGTTACTAAGCAGAAAGAGCTTTGGTAGCAGTTGCTACATGGTGCAGGAGCTGTTTCTGGTAGCAGATGCTCCCAGGTATTCAGGATATTTGTGCTTCCCTGATCATCTGTTGCACAGGCTTCACTGTTTCCAATGACTCAGAGCTGAAGCATTTGGAGTTTAGTGTATTTCTGTCAGATTTAGGTGAAGCTGATGAGTTTCAGAAGGGCAGCAATCAGGAGAAAAGTCACCTTACCTGAGGACCATGCAGGAATAGAGTTTTCTTGCATGTATTTTGAAAGAGCTTTTGGAAGTTTTGTCAATAGAACACAGATCAACATTGCGAGCATATTTTTTTCTATGAACAAATATAAAACTTACCCAGAAGTTTGAATGTTTGCTGCTAGAAATACAGACTGAGATTTTTAAAGTTAATGAGGACCCAATTTCTTTTGTCAGATATTTTGCATCCTAGTAAATTTTATTATCTAATTTGACAAAATGCACTAGACTAGGTTGACAAAGCTGATGACTGCTTGTATAATGATTCTACTATCCAAAGTCAGAGTGATCAAAGCTGCTATCAGAGGTATCAACTCTCAATTCTTCTTATGGGCTTTCACACCCATATTGCCATCAGAGATTAAGCCAGAACTGTTATTCTGATGTAGCTCTGATGTACTGGGCATGTATCTGCTGAAGTTTTTCATAGAATTAGAGACTCATAGATGGGTTGTGTTGAAAGGGACCTTCAAGAGCATCTCACTCCAACCCCCAGCCCTGGGCAGGGACGCCCTCAACATCAGGTTGGTCAGAGCCCCATCCAGCCTGGCCTTGAACACTTCTAGGGATGGGGCATCCACAACTTATCTGTGCAACCTGTGCCAGGGCCTCACCACTCTCACAGGGAAGAATATATCCCTAATATCTACTCTAAACCTGCCCTCTTTCTGTTTACAGCCATTCCCCCTTGCTCTGTTACTACATGCCCTTGTAAAAAGTCCCTCTGGCAGCTCTCTTGTAGGCTCCCTTCAAGCACTAAAAGGTCTATCGAAAGGTTTCATTTCACCTACGAAATTTAAACATTTAATGAACTAAAACCTGGAGCCTTTCAGGGACCTAACCACTGAGCTAGCATCTTATTTTTCATCATTTCAGAAACTATTTAATGTGTCTCATGCAACACAACATGGCTCCAAGAAGGAGAGGTGAGATAGCACCATCCAAACAGCACAGCTCTGCTGCTTCAGGCACCTGATTCAGGTTTCTGATTGGCATGAAACATGTGAAAAAGTCTAATCTGTATATTGTTTTCCCTCCTCATAGATATTTATTCCAGCCACAGATAGATCTATGAAATAAAAAGAAGATTGACCACCCCTTTCTATTACTGACTTGTGTTCACACTCTGCCATCCCAGCCAAACCCACATGGCAAAATCATCATGATTAGAAAGAAAGGCTTGTCATAATCAGCTTCATTTTTCACCCAGTGGTATTCAGCAGCTCCTCTTTCAGTATCACAGTGCAGGGATCCTAAGTTGCAGCACTGTTTTGCAGAAATGGAAGTGAGTGTTTTGAGACATGATTTAATTTTTGGCTCAGATCCATACATTGCCGATCATTTGCAAAACCAGGTAGAAAGTATGTAATCGGTTAAGCAAGTGTCAGAGGGTGAGGAATCTTGGCTTGTAAATGTAATTACAGAGCCTGTCAATAGACATTGATTTCCTTAGATGGATCCCTTGGAAGCATTCAGAAAGCTGGGAATAAAATGGAGGAATGCTACAGAGCTCCAACAAGAGCTCATGTTTTTCCATCTCTTCCTCCAAGTTTTATGTTTACACATTGATGCATCTTACAGTTCAGAAGCATCTTTTATATATTTTGGAGAAAATGTTCAGTATTCCTCTCATTCTCCTGTACATGCTGGTTTTAGTGCATTTCACTGAACTTTGCCTGTCTAAGTGCAGTAACATGGAATGATTACTAATCTCCAAAATTTCTATTTTTACAGTCCATCTGCCCTCTGTTGAGTGACTGTTGTCTCATTAATATCTAAATGTTTCTTCATACTATCAGCTCTAAGACTATTCTATTGTGAACCAAACTATCCTATTGTTTACTGTACTCTGGACCTGTTGGAGAGGGTCAAGAGGAGGGACACAAAAGTGATCAGAGAGGTGGAAAACCTCTGCTATAAGGAAAAACTGAGAGAACTGGGGTTTTCAGACTGTTCCAGGGAGACCTTAGAGCAGCCTTTTAGTGCTTAAAGGGGACTTATAGGAAAGATTGGGACAAAACTTTTAGCAGAGTCTATAGTGACAGGACAAGGGGTAGTGGTTTTAAACGAAAAAAAGGGTCAATTCAGACTAGATATGAGGGAGCAGTTTTTTACTATGAGGATAGTGAAACACTGGCACAGGCTGCACAAAGCTGTGGTGGATGCCCCATCTCTGCAAACATTCAAGGTCAGGTTGGGTGGGACCCTCGGCAGTCTGATCTAGTTGAAGATGTCCCTGCTCATTGCAGGGAAGTTGGACAGGGTGACCTTTAAAGGTCCTTTCCAACCCAAATCATCTTATGATTCTAAAAATTCACTCTTGCAAAATTGCTCTGCCTCCTTGCTCCTTCTTTCCCTCAGCCTTATGTCTGACCTTGTTGATAGAAGAGAAATATTTAAAGACTGAGTCCGGAAGTTTTTCCACAGTTTGTTGGGATTAGCAGCAGGATGTATTCAAAGGCACTGAAAATATCAAACAAAGCTGAACTGTAGGAGAGGAGAGAGAATTGCGAACTCATTGTGGAAGTCACCTGTCAGGTAATAAAAAAAGCGAATATCTGGACTCCTATTCAAACAGTAGCCTGGAGAAAAATTATTATAATTAGTGCCAGTAGATAACAACCTCTTTTCTGTGCAAGAAGTGATAGAGATCCAGCCAAATATTTAATAGCAGGAAACAAAAAATAAGTATCATAGACAATTGCCTCTATGCACATCACATTATTCTTTCACCCTCTTATTTCTGAGCATTTTAATTTTTTTTAACAATTGCCACTATAAATCTTCCCCATGTTCTTATTTATAGGCAAGAATATAAATTTTATTCCACCTACTTGGTGCTATTGAAATAAGACAACACAGCTAAATTTTAGCTAGAAACAACTTGGGGAAAATTCCCTTTCTGTTGAAACTTTTTTTCTAGAGGTTATGATGGAAGTCTAGACCGCTGTATTAGGTTTGTATGGCAAGGCTTTTGTATCAGAGGGGTTACGAGGGTGGCTTTTGTGAGAAACTGCCGGGAGCTTCCCCCATATCTGATAGAGCTAATGTCATTTGGATTCACCACTGTCCAAGGCTGAGCCCATCAGTGACAGCGATAGCACCTCCATGAAAACATGGTTAAGGTGGGGAAAAAACCTGCTGTGAATCAGCAGAGACGAGTGAGAACATGTGAGAGGAACAGCCCTGCAGACACCCAGGCCAGTGAAGAAGGAGGGGAAAGAGAAGCTAGAGGTGCTGGAGCAGAAATTCCCTGCAGCCCATCATGAAGACCATGGTGAGGCAGCTGTGCCCCTACAGCCCATGGAGGTCCATAGTGAAGCAGACATCCACCTGCAGCCCCTGGAGGATCCCCACACCAGAGCGAGTGGACATCTGAAAGAGGCTGTGACCCCCTGGGAAGCCAATTTTCCTGTCAGGACCTGTGGATCTGTGGAGAGAGGGTCCCACACTGCAGCAGGTTTGCTGGCAGGTCTTGTTACCCAGTGGGCAACCCACACTGGAGCAGCCTATTTCTGAAGGACTGCACTCTGTGGAAAGGACCCCACAGCGGAGATGTTTATATAGAACCTTCTCCCTGGAGAAGCAACCTCACGCTGGAGCAGGAGAAGAGTGTGAGGAGTCTTCCCCCTGCAGAGGAAGGAGCCACAGAGACAAAGTGTGATGAACTGACTGCAACCCTCATTTCCCATCCCTCTACCTTTCTACCTCCTATCCTCATGTCAGTGTAGGGGGGGAGGGGGTAGAGAAGATGAGGGGTTGAAGTTGAAACTGGATGAAGGAAGGGGTGTGGAGGTGTTTTAACATTTGGGTTTATTGCTTGTTACCCTACTCTGATTGGTAATAAAATCAATTAATTTCCCCAAGTCGAGTCTGTTTTTCACAGTAATTGGTGAGTGACCTCTCCGTGCCCTTATCTCAACCCATGAGCCTTTCATTCTATTATGTCCCCACTACCTATCTGAGGACAGGAGTGACAGAGCAGCTTTGTGTCCTTGTTGTCCAGCCAGAGTCTACCCACCACAAAGGTACAGGAGAACAATTCAGTGCTCCACTTCAGTGCTCTTCCCAGAATTGTAGGACTGAAATAATTTCTGCTAGTGAAGTTTTAAGAAGAGTAAATAACCCACTTCTATGGCTCAGCCTTTGTAGCCTGACCCAGTCCCACTCTTTCCTGAGTACTAATGGCCAACCCACTGCGGTGGGCTGGCAACCAAGAACTCAAAAACTGCCTAATCCTGGAAATTAGTGGAATTCCTCTCTCAGATAATTCAGTGATGTGTTCTGAGGTGAATTTAGAGACCTCCACGGCTATTGTTTTCTGTGTCTATTATATACATTATGTTCCTACGCTTTGAAGGGATTTCTGCCAGCAGCTCTCAGGGTTGAGGAAGAAAAGGAAAGTAAACACTGAAATTTCAGTCTCTACCATCAAACAGCATCCAACACTTCCTTACTAATCTGAGAGAAAATGGAGATGGCCACTATATGTTTTCTGGTGAGCTACAAGTTCTTAAACAGTCTACAGATCTTGACAGCACAAGTGCTGTAGATTTGGATATAAACCTAAGTAATCATATGTGGTCAAAAGGAGTATATGGACATACTTTTCTTTCAATAACATCTGCAAACTAGAGAATTAATTTGAGTTTGTGGCTGGGAAACAACCAAGGAAATAGAGTCATAGAATATCCTGATTTATAAGGTTGCAGTTCCTGGCCCTGTACAGGACAGACCCAAGAATCCCACCATGTTCCAGAAAGAGTTGTCTAAACACTTCTTGAGCTCTGTCAGTCTTAGTGCCATGGCCACTTCCCTGGGGAGCCTGTTCAGTGCCCAACCACCCTCTGAGGGAGAACCTTTTCCTAATATCCAAGCTAAACCTCCCCTTGACACCGCTTCATTACATTCCCTCAGGTCCCTTTGCTTACAGAGATAAGAATGGATACTTCTAGGGTGTCAGGTGTCTGGCCCTTTGAGAACAAGCTCTTTGGAACAGAAATCTTGTCTTCTTTAAGGCTTATGAAGTCCCTGTATCCTATGTGGTAGAAAATAGGTGTGCAGACAGCAATGGAAAATACCAATCTGCTGAACATGCCACCCAGCTTTGAGAACAAGACAGACAGCTAGGGGGGGAAAAGGGG